>VZRE01005069.1:59898-86185 GCA_013396775.1 Cephalopterus ornatus
GTGCCAGGGGAGGTTTAGGTTGGATATTAGGAAGAAATTCTTTACAGACACAGTGATCAGCCATTGGAACGGGCTGCCCCAGGGAGGTGGTGGATTCTCTGTCTCTGGAGGTTTTTAAGATGAGACTGGATGTGGCATCAGTGCTATGGGCTGGGAACCACAGCAGGGTCAGATCAAGAGTTGGATTTGATGACCTCAGAGGTCTTTTCCAGCCCAGCTGATTCTATGATTCCATGGTTCTATGATTCTGTGATTCTATGATCTAGCAAACCACTCCAAGGGTACCTATGGAAATTCCCTGACAGCCTTGTGGGCTGCCACTTTGATTGATGACTTCTTAGGCACAAAGGACTCCTAAAGAGTGTTCTAGTAAAGAATTACATAGAATCATAGATTCATAGAATCTCCTGAGTTAGAAGAGACCCACAAGGATCATCGAGTCTAACTCCTGGCCCTGCACCGGACCACCCCCAAAAGTCACACCATGTGCCTGAGAGCATTGTCCAAATGCTTCTTGAGCTCTGTCAGGCTTGGGGTTGTGACTACTTCCCTGGGGAGCCTCTTCCAGTGCCCAACCACCCTCTGGATGAAGACCTTTTCCTTAATATCCAACCTAAACCTCCTCTGACAGAGTTTCGTGCCCCTCCCTCAGGTTCTGTCACCAGAGAGAGCTTCTTTTTCCCCTCTAGACCCTTCACCATCTTCATGCAGAAGCACTTTCCATGTAGGAGTGTCTAACAGCCATCTCTTCTGGTGCAGTTTTAGGAAGTTTAGAAGAATAAACAAGCAGAGACTGATTTCCAAAATTATGCCCCACTTCACTGCTCTCTGTCTGTTACTGTGTCGTGTGGAAATGGTGAAAAGAGAAGCAAGAAAATGCAAACCTGGGATTAGGAAGAACTGAGCCTCCTTGCTTTTTCCTGTGTGAATTTTACCAACTCATTTTTTGTTTTCACTCGTAAGTTTGTACATTTTCTTCCGCAAGACACTACAGAGCATTTTGCTGTTGCATATTAGTTGGTTGCAAAGTTTTGTGCTGATCTTACAAGCTGGAAGTAATTAAGAGAAAGAGCAAATGAAAGAGATAAAGTGGAAGAGAAATTCTGAGGAAGCAAAAAAGGGAGGGTCAGAGAAGGAAGAAAAGGAAGAGACGGAGACAAGAAGGCAGGAAGGGAAGAACTTTCATGATGAAGTTCTTCAGTAATTTACTTCTGAAATGATTTTTCCTTCAGAAATTTACTTAGAGACTCACCAACTCTAAACCAACACTAAACCCAGATGCTTCTATTGGAGTCAAACAAAAATGTTTTGTGAAACCAGGAAGCTCATTTTGTGGGACTATTTAACTGCAAAGCCTTTTCATTTCATGGGTCTATTTCAATATGTTTCCCCATTTTCCAATATTTTCATCTTGACTGGAGAATTAAGAACGTTTGTACTCACTGAACTATATGAAATCTTTGAGGCGCCCAGGCAGAAAAATAAGGCTCTATAAGTCAGCCTTCTCCTTATGTCTTACCTCTCAATACAGTCTATACATTAAAATGTCAAAGGTATCTGAAAATATTCCCAGCTAGAGCCCGGAAAAGTGTTTATTTTTTACTCCAGGTGCAAGATGACTCCATTTTGCCTTAATTCAACTGGAGCCTGTATTACTGTCCAGGTGCCTCACTTTGTTTCAGCAAATCTCATCCACCCAGAAGAAACTTTTCATGGTGAAACTGTAGGATAAATCACTACAGGATAAACTGTAGGAAGACTTTAAGCTTCCACAGGATTATTTTTGCAGAGAGTAAATCAGTGCTTTCCAACCTGTTTTAATTTCCCATCCCCAGTTGTATGTGTGACACGTGCCCACCATGTCACTTTAGAAAGTGCTGTATTTTCTGCTCCAGTGCCTTTTTAACACTTCTAATCCCAGCAAAGTCAGTCACTGTTCAACAGATGCTGCATCAGGGAGAACTTGAAACCTCTATTTGTTTCTTGTAAACCAAGAGTCCGGAAATCACAGGAGCTACAAATAAGGATTGATGTGGTGTACACGTTGGCACAGAAATAAAAATGGCGTCGTATCATAAAAGGGAAAATGTGGAATGAAGCAGAGCAGCAGAGGAGACACTTTTCAGAGAACTGGGACTGAAACACCATGTTATATCCCTCCCAAATTCTTTCATTGGCTTGGAGCTCTGACCACTCAAGAGTTGGCCAATGAGATTAAGGAAAAAAAAAATTTTCTTTTTTTTGTAGTTATCAGCAAGTATAAAGGAGACATGCGGGTGCAGGAAAAATTTATTTTTTAGTAGGATATGTTTACTTTAAAAAAAACAGTCTAATGTCTAGCTCTTGCAGGAACAGACAGATTCCAAAGCTTTAACTGTTTATCCTTTTCTTGACTGGTTGATCTGTGAGAGATTTTATAGAATCATAGAATGCTTTGGGTTGGAAGGGACCTGAAAGGTCATAAGGGGCTTGGAACCTTCCACTATCCCAGATTGCTCATAGCCCCATCCAAACTGGCCTTGGACACTTTGAAGGATGGGGCATCCACAACTTCAATGGGCAAGCTGGTCGAGTGTTTTCATTTGCAGGAAAGTGAAAATAATAGCAATGGTAATTAAAAAAAAAAAAAACACTAAAAAAAACTATTATTCTGTTTTACCTGAAGATGAAGAAAGAGTTCTTAATATTGGAAAAATAGGAATTTATCCCAATGGTCCTTTCAGATTGAATCATAGAATAATAAAATTGATAAGGTTAGAAAAGACCTTTAAGTTCATCAAGTCCAACCATTAACCCTCACCCTGTTCCCTGCTAAACCGTGCCCACCACTAAGCCACGTCCTCAAATGCCATCTCCACACGTTTTTTGAACACTCCCAGGGATGGTGACTCCGCCACTTCCACATGCAACCTGTTCCAATGCTTTTGATGCTTTCCATGGAAACAATCCCCCCTGGCACAAACCGAGGGATCAGGGTTTAGGAAGTGCTGGAACTCTCAAGCCTGGAAACGTGAACTGCCGTGGCCCTGAGGACTCCAGGGTGCTCAAACACTCAGCTGTGAAGGCTGCAGAGGTGATCAGAGGCAGAGCGGGTCATGGGGACCTCATTTCTGTGTTGGAGGAGAGGTGAAGAATATTTAATAATTAATGTTGTAGTATTAAGGGGAAGAACCCAGAAAGAAGAAAAGCCAAAGCTGTGTGGGAGAAATTAAAGTCTCTGCATCTTCTACCATGGCAGCTAATGAATAAATAATAAATAAAAAAAAAAAAACCAAACCAAATTACATCTATCACATAAAAATCTAACAGTAGAATTATACATACAACAGTTATCTTGTTTTCGTAGATTTCTCCAGTAGAGCCTGGTATCTTCCAGATCTCACGTAGAATCAGAGAATCATTAAGGGTGGTAAAGACCTCGAAGATCATCCAGCCCAGTCATTAACCCAGCACTGCCAAGGCCCCCTGTCCCCAAGTGTCACCCCCACACACCTTCCGAACACTTCAGGAATAGTGATTCCACCACTTCCACGGGCAGCCCATTCCTATGCTTGACAACCCTTTCAGCCAAGATTTCTTTCCTAGTATCCAGTCTAAACCTTCACTGGTGCAACTGGAGGCCTTTTCCTCTCATCCTGTCACTTGTTACCTCGGAGAAGAGGCCAACTTTTCCCTCTCCACACCCTCCTCTCAGACAGTTGTAGAAAGTGAGAGGGTCCCCCCTGAGCCTCCTTTTCTCCAGGCTGAGCCCCCTCTGCTCTCTCAGACCTGTGCTCCAGACCCTTCCCCAGCTCCATTTCCCTTCTCTGGACACACTCCAGCCCCTCAATGTCTTTCTTGTTTTGAGGGGCTCAAAACTGAACCCAGGATTTGAAGTGTGGCCTCCCCAGTGCCCAGCACAGGGGGACAATCACTTCATGCAGCAAACACAAAATACAGTGAAGTATTTCCAGTCAACTTGAAAATGTCCTTAAGGACAATGCCCGCCCTCTACAGCCTTGTTTTGTAGGATTCTAGCAAGCAAATGCAAATAAAGCGAGTTTTGACTTTTAAACACATTCCTGTGTTTAAAACACAGACTCACACACACATACCATTGGGCAGGAGGCCATGAATCTTGTTTAGTGGGTGGTTATAGTTGTATGTAAAGAGTGGAGATTAAATTAAGCATTGGAGGAAGGTAGTGCATCTTTTCTGGGCAATTACACATACCTTGTATAATCTAATGAGCTGTTACTGGACCCTAATGGAACATTTAAAGAGAGTTATTGTATTTTTTCACAGTTTGCTGGATTGGAGAAGTTAATTGATTTACCAGGGAAAATGCCTCTCCCTTTCCCCGGACCCCACCTTCTTTTAAACCAGACAGAAATAGAAACACAGGAAGGAGAAAAACTAGAATGGGTAGTAATTGAGTACAACATCATTAAAAAAGGATCAGTTCATGATATCTTCCCTGGTAGCCACCCACAGTGATAACAGCAATACTTAGTTCTGCAGGACCTCTGTAAATCCATAGATTCCGAAGTGCTTTATAAGGAGGAAAATACAGAGCTTTGTCTTCCTTCAGTCTGTCATTAAAAATGTTAAAAAAAAGGACCCTGTAATATTCAAATGCAATGATCCCAAAGGTGGGGGTTTTTATTATTCCACTGCTACTGGAGGACTTATTAAACCCCAGAGAACGTTCAAGCAGTATTTTAAGAAGTTCTGGAAGTACATTTTCCCAGTAATTTTGTACATCATGTGTGCAACGTATGGAGCCCCAGAGTTCTTATGGGAGTAAGATTTGGGCTCAGATTAATAAAGATTGGCAACCGCTGGGACCACAGGTTGATCACTTACTTTTTATCTAAATATAAACAGTAACTTCCCTTGAGTTGAGTGGAGAAAACAGGAGCTGGACCCTTGCGTGAAAGCAGACAAAAGTCATTTCCCCAGATTGTGCTCAATCTCCTACAGTCAAAACTGCTGTTTCTAGGTCAATTAATCATATTCATAATTTCAATCTGGTGTTTTCTGTGGTGGCTTCTGCACATTATGCAGGCGGGATTCAGGTTCTCCCAGGGCTCAACTGAGCCTGAGGGCGTCCTGTCTTAGTACAGACAGTGCAAACCTGTGTGGTGTCACTGGTTCAGCTCCCGTTTTGTTGGCAAAACAAAGGAGTTCACGTTCAAAGCTACCAGTGAAGTGCTTTTATCTCGTCTTTTCTTTCTTTTCCTTGCTATGATTTCATTAAATCAGTGGGACAGGGGCCGACAGCACAGGTGTGACAGCTTTCATGCACTGCTGCAAAGGGGATCTGTCAGCGGCGCCAAGGACAGCTGGGATCACTCCAGACCAGTGTGAGTGGCTCTACAGAGAAACACCTCCCAGAGGGGCTGCCAGCACCTCAAAGCAAGCCTAGAAATCACAGAGTGGATGCCAAAGACAAATGTGTTCTTTAGAAAAACTGTTGTCCCTGAGAAAGCCCTGAATGTCAGCACTGGAAACCAGCAGGTGAAGTGACTCATTTCTTTCCAGTTCCTTTTCACTGAGCAGGTTAAAGCAGCGAGGCACTTCCAATGTGACACGTTAGAGGCTGAAATGTTGAGTTTGAAGTGATTTTGGTCCTTACAGAGGTCAGAATGACAACTGGTTTGGAGAAGGGCAGGAGAAAAATCTTTCCATCTGTCCTTGTGGCACCTCTGGTTTTCCTTCTTCCATTTCACCACAAATGGTTTTAAGAAATTGTGAAGATTGTTAAGCTCAGGAAGTTACCATTTCTCCTAGAAAATGATAATTCTACCTATAATAAGGCATCTTGTCTTGTTTCATTTTAAGTTGCATTTTAGATTGCTGGTATTTTGTCTAACTTTCTCACTTGGGAAACATTTTTCTTACAACTTATCTATTCTTAATATTCCTAGAAAATTTGTGAATAACTGTTCGTGTATTTCTGAGACAGTTGTGCAAGTCAGGAAAAGGGACATTTCAGGGGACACCAATGACCTTACTTCTCATGTTGTCTTGATATCTGTCCTTCCACATTTCCATGAAATAACAGGGAATAGACACAGAAAGGAGGAAACTTTGTTATGTAGCAGTGGGGGAAAAAAACAAACAAACAAAAAAACAGGCAAGGATGAGAAAGAACTAAATCGAATACACCCAACAGTAGGTTAAACCAGAATTTAGTGTTACACTGAAGACTGACTAATACCAGATTGGGGTTGGTGATGAAGGAGATGGTGAGCTGGGTGGAGACATAAAGCTGAAACACACTGGAAGTGAAGCCAGTTTTGGAAAGGATGAGTTGCAAATAAGAGGTCCAACAGAGGCTAATTATCAGGATGAAATAGCATCTGATAGGACGGAGGGCACTAAGACAGGCAGGTAACAGGATCAGAGATGTTGGGGAGGAAGAGGAATGAAAAATTGAGAAAATTCAGCAGGAAGATAAAAAACAGATTAATGGGGGATTAAATCTAGCAGGGGGATGGGAGAAAGACAGGGAACTGAGCCAGGAAGGAGAGACAAGGACTAACTAAGAAAAAAAAGACTAAAATGACAAATGACCAATCTGACAAAAATAGAAGCATCAAAAAGCCCCAAGATCAGGGAGATACAGGACAGATGTTCAATATGTGTTTACTCTGCATTTCTGTATTGCTTCAAAAACACACAAAAACAAACCAGGGACTCATATTTTAAAAACACATGAAATTGCTATAAATGAGGTACCCTAAAGCCATGCCACAGATATCTTAATGAGATGGATCTCATGGGGTGATGCTGTGAGGGTTGTCCATGGGATCAAGACATGCTCCTTCAATATATCTTACTTTTTGGCCTGTGGAGACGTTCTGTCCAGAGGGCATTTTAGGAGTTCGGTTACTTGGGTACTTCCAGATATTCATCCTTGTATCTGCTAACCAGGGGGACAGTCCATCCAGCTCACTTTGAGTGCAGCAAGTTCACTCTTATCACAGAATCATGGAGTGCTTTGGGTTGGGAGGGACCTCAAAGATCATCTTGTTCCAACCCCCTGCCACAGGCAGGGACACCTTCTACTCTCCCAGGCTGCTCAAAGCCCCATCCAGCCTGGCCTTGAAAACTTCCAAGGATGGGCTATCCACAACCTCTCTGGGCAACCTGGGCCAGTGCATTGTCACCCCTATAGTAAATAATTTCTCCCTAATTTCTAATCTAGAACTACCCTCCTTCAGTTTAAAGCCACTCCCCCTTGTGCTATCACTCCACGCCCTTGGGAGAAGTCTCTCTCCAGCCCCTTGTAAGTCCCCTGGAGGTACTGGAAGGTGCTGTAAGGGTCTCTCTTCAGGTGTAACTCAGTGAACATCCACTCACACTTTTTCTCAGGAAGAAATGCGGTGCCTTCATCCATTCCTCGATACACAAGACCACTGAAGCCTGGAATTCCATAAAGGATATTCTTCTTTATCCTATACAGTTGTCTTATCCTCAAATCAACTATATTCATTGCATTAACTAAGGCAGCAGTCCCCTGGAAATGGAAAACATGAGTATATGAGTGAAGACAGTATCACACTGAACACAGCCTGCAAGGGGAAGATAAAATATAATGAGCAACCTTAGATTAATTCAGGCATTTTCAAACTTCAGGGCACTAATTTTAAACTTTAAAAATGCTATTTTGTTATTGATTTTTCTTTTTCTTTTTTTTTTTTTTGCTTGGGGGAGGCGGGGTTTGGGTTTTCTTTTTGGTTGGTTTGTTTGGTTTGGTTTTTTTCTCCCACACGAAAAAGGAGATGCAGCTGCATTTCTGGGGATGTGTGTCAGTAGTTCATAGAAACAGTGCCATCTACTGTCATCAGAACAAGTCACCTTCTCCTTCAATTACTTAGGATCACTGCTGATAGACCCCTTGGAGGAATTTTTGACTGTTCTGTTCCCAGGAACAGACTACCCGCTTCAGAGAGTGGGAGACAGGATGACTATTCCGCTTGAACCTTCTCATTTCTGTGAAGATCCCTGACTCAGCTTCCCAAACCTCTGTCCTGCTTCACAAGAAACTTTAATTCTCTCTCTTGTGGCTCTGTGTCCAAACTTTTGAGTTATTTCAACAGGTCTGGAGACATAATTTGGCTTCCACTGGTTGCTGACTTTAAAAAAGAGGATTAGTTGTGGCATTTCATGATGATTTAGTGGACCTGGAGGCATTTAGTAGAAGATTGGACTTCTTAATCTTGTAGGTTTTCTCCATCCTCAATGATTTTATGGAACCTACTCTGCACAGTTGTTTGTTTGGGTTATGTCCTTTCCAGAGATATTTCTATTTCCAAGAAAGCAGGTAAAGAGGAGAGAGAAATAGGCTATAAGATAATGGTGCCAGACCCTTCAGCTCTGACGAAAGAATATTTAATCTCTGTGGCAATTTCTGCCTCTGCCTGGCCAGCATTTTTCATGAATCACAGAATGGTTTGGGTTGAAAGGGACCTTAAAGATCATCTAGTTCCAACCCCTCCATCCCCACCGCCATGGGCAGGTTGCTCCAAGCCCTGTCCAGCCTGGCCTTGAACACTTCCAGGGGTGGGGAATCCACATCTGCCAGCACCAGGGAGGTCGGTCCATAAACACAAATCGGTAGCCCCAGGGGATTCCAGCTTTGCTTTGTGGCTGCTGCCTGCAAAGAGAACAATCCTTGGAGTGACAATTCAATCCAAGCTTGGATCACCACCCACCAGTGAGGATGTCTGCACTCCTGACATGAACTCATCCGCAAGGACCTGGAGAAGGGGCCACTTCTCCCACACTGAGGAAAACTGAAGAGGAGGAAGTCCCAATGCCGTTGAGTGCAGGCACCGAGTAGAGAAACGTGCCCAAACTCTCCTTGTTACTGACCCTGGCTTGCCATACAAATGAGCAGCATTTGCATAGGCAATAAAAATGTAATTAAAAGCCAGCAACATATTAAACTCACATCGAAATCCTTGGGAATGTTGCTGCCATTGGGCAAAAAGGAAAATACTCTAACAAGATACCAGTAGTTAAAAGCCAATTAAGCATGCCTATTAATTGTCCATTGTAAGCACTGAGTTCTGTAAATAAAAAATATTAATTGCCACAGGCCATGTTGTTGACTATCAAATAAATCCATAAATATTTTTTACAGCATTCAATGGTAGTTAAGTATGCAGTTCATGTATTTACTTTGTTAAAAAGAAAGATAAATTAAAAACAAAAAAAAGACAGAGAAAAGAAGCTTCTGAATACCTTCAGTTTGAAGTTATTACAAAAAACCAAATTCCATTGTGTTGTTATCATTTACTTTGGGTCTGACTTGAAATAATTATATTTCCTGGACCTGAACTAGTATTTGGGTATTGGTGAAATTTAGTTTAATTTCCTCCATCACTCCCAGCCTGCATCTATTATTTTTGATTTTTTTTTTAACTCACCCTCTATGGAATAATTGATTCGCTACTAATTAATACTGGAGAATTCTGAGGGTGATAATTGCCTGTGGGTATCTTTGGTGGTTTTTAAATGTGACCTTTGCTTTGGCATGTCTGACTTGGAACACCTTAAAAAGACCTGATTTTCTTAGGGCTACTGTGTGGTACCTTTCCGAATTCAAACTCCTTTGTCACGTCTCTGTCTGAATACCCCACTTTACAAATGGAGTGACACAAAAATCACTCATGGCTTCCAGAAATCCTGATTTCATTGATACTTCAAAGCCAGTGTAAAGCCTGACCAACAAATGACCTCATTTCCCATGGCAGGGAGGATTCAGAAGTTCATTTAACCAGCAGTGGTGAAAGCCCAGCCCTTTCAAAACCAGGACACGTATTTTAGGTGACTGCAAGTAGATTTCAGAACTATTGAAGGAAACTGGGGCAAAATACCGTCCCTATTGAAAAAACAGCCTTTAGGACTTGTAGTACAGTGCTATTGAACTGGATCTGGAAAAGCTCTAATTATCACTACCGGAACTTAGGGCTTTAAAAACCCAAAGCATTAAAAAAGCAGCGACGACAGGCACACCAAAACCCCCTTTCACAACCCTTCTAACCCAGACATTTGCAAAGTCTGCCAGATATTATCCCTTCTCATTAACTGGGGAAAATGAAAGACACAAAGTCTAAAGGATTTGTGCAAGATGACCCAAGGAATCCTACAAGTGGCCTTGTTATCCTCAGCCTCCAAGGCAGCTGGAGGTCTGAGCAAACCACAGAGGATCCTGCTGCTGTCAGGTGACAGTGCCAAGCATTCCTCAAAGTAGGGGACTCCCACCATCCCTGGAAGTGTCCAAGGACAGGCTGAACAGGGCTTGGAGCAACCTGGGACAGTGGAAGGTGTCCCTGCCCGTGGCAGGGAGTTGAAACAAGATGATCTTGAAGGTCCCTTCCAACCCAAAACATTCCGTGATTCCATGATCTGAGGCAAGTGTCCAAAGTGCACAGAATGAGATGTCTGTCCTCACCTTAGTTATGCCTCAGCTAAGGACTTTCCAAGGCCTGGCCTCCAGCCCCGATATCCCCTCAAATAGTCTTACCATGTACACGCTATTAAACTCTCCAAGCCTTCAACGTGGTGTCTGCATCCAGGACACCAAATAGTCCTGGACTGGGATGATTCTGGAGCTTTGCCTTGCTGTTATTTAGAAGACTGCAAGGTAGATGAGACCCAAAGGTTGCCAAGGACTATTGAGATAACGGTGTCAATGATATATTTCACCTGCTTGGGTCAGTGCCCAAACACTGTTAAATTTCCACAGCCTTTGTGTCCTGACCGGTGTTATCATTAAGACTTCATAAATCATAAATCCTTTTAGACTGCAGTGACAATAAAAACCTAATAAGTGTGTTACTGGCCATAAATTTCTGTATGTCGATTGTTCCAAATATTAGAAGGGTTTTTAGCCTATATAATTTTGAAGCAGACCACCAGTTCAGTGCTGCAATACGCTGAAATGACAAGGTGTATGATTTTCCTTTCCACTTGTGACATGGCAAATCTAAAGCCAACGTGGATTCCATCGTCCCAAAAGATCTCTGACCTAACAACAACAGAACAAACGGAGCAGTGCTGGTGACTTGAGATTGCTTCATTTTGGAGAGATGTCTCTATTAAAGTCGGTATTATTTTCTTTACATAATTTATGAGGAAGAAAATATATTTAATGCCCTGGGTACATCTGCAATTTCCTAAAAACAGGTGAAGTTAATCCATGGCATACACAAATAGTTTCCTTTATGCTGTAGTTTATTCATCTCTAAATGTTTCTGACAACTTTGGTTTAGACATCCACTTCTACATTATTCAGAGCAGACAACAAATGACAGGTTTGAAGGGCTTTGTAGAGTACACAGAATAAGAGGACAAGAAGACAAAGGCAGAGGCATTGCCATTCCTGACAAATAATTCAGAG
Organism: Cephalopterus ornatus; assembly: GCA_013396775.1. Lineage (NCBI taxonomy): Eukaryota > Metazoa > Chordata > Aves > Passeriformes > Cotingidae > Cephalopterus > Cephalopterus ornatus. The sequence continues at coordinate 71,294 of VZRE01005069.1, forward strand.
GAGTCACTGTGCAGTGATGTCTTGGTGATTTAAGAAGCTGTTCTTAACAAAGGTGTGGTAGATACCCACCCAAGGCATTCACTTCTTTAGTACTGGGTATGAGCAGTAAGTTATTATGGACTTTGCCTGGGGTCTTTCCCAGTATATTTGCTCTCTACTCACTGGCATTTATCATCCTATTGACTTTTCCTTCCCTTTAGAAAGATCTTTTATGAGCAATTCATATCCATTCATATGCATATTTTGCTCATAAAATTAGGAAGGTGCATTACCAGTATGTTTTAAACCTGACTTTAAACTCCCTTCAATCAGTATTTTCTTCACTGGACGGTATGTACACCAAATGCCATATTACAGTTCCGGTAAAATCCACTAGCGAAATTAGACTATGCCTAAATGGGAATGATCCTGCTAAAAGAAGCCAGGGGTGCTGCATTCACAGCTATGGTTGGAGATTTAGGCCTTTATTTCTTCCTCCTGTAATTGAATTTCTTTCCTTTCACTACATAGCCAAGAGATTCTCAAAAGCAGCAAACAGGCCTGCTGATAGCATCTCATGATATGTGTGTTCTCTGTCAGGACAATAATAAAAAAAAAATTACTGTGTTAATTTCTCTTCAAACATCCTATCTCACCTCTAATTGAAAATGAAGATGTGCTCGCACATATCGGGAGTAATTAAAACCCTTTGGCTTTTCCTTATCTAATTAATGAAGAAAGGGGAAATCAGAAATTGCAAATTGGGCATGAAAACAAACAAAATTTAATTAGGGTTTTGTTCGTGTGTGTGTGTTTGTGAAGATCATATGAGAGAATATGGTTAAAGGGAAATTTTAGTAACTGCTTGCAGGTGTTTGAACTATAATTAAATTTGTGAATTAAATTGTTGCAAAGAAATTTTTAACAGTTGTGTTGCGAGAAGGAAAGTCAGCTGAAGAAACAACAACAGAAAATAAACCAAATGTCAATGTTTGGCAGTATTTGACCTTTGAGAGAAGTCCAATCAATTGCAGCCATCGTTTCACATTTCCCAATTTAGAGAGATGCATTATTTTACCATGATGACATTTATTTAATTGCAGAATGTTTCTCAGCCCTCCTGAAGGCAGCAAAACTCAAATATATGCAAAAAATCATCCCCCCATTCAATACTTTCCTGAACAAGGATTTAAGCTTTTGCTGAAGAGTTTTTCCCTCATTTTATAAAACGTTTCTCAGGTAAGCAGCTGAAACAGGTGCATATTTATGCTTTAAGGAATTCAGACACTCTTTTGTTTGTGCTGCTTAAGATGCACAAGTTTTGTCGTGCTCCCTTCAGCACTGCAGCGCCAGACTGGTGTGTGTGCTGTACTATCACCTTTTTGCTACAACTAGTGACCAAAACACGTGTATATAAATATTTATATATAAGGAAATATACGATATAAAATTGTGCCTTCAGGCCACGTGGAATTTGTATGGTTTTGGGGCTTCGCACGCAGTGCTGAGGGGAAAATCCAAAATGCACGACAGTCCAACTTCAGAAAGGAACCGAAGTGCTTGTGTTCATTCAGAAACCAGTCTGAACTGGTTATCCAGGTTATTCAGGCACATGGTGGGATTCCTGGGGTTGTCCTGTGCAGGGCAAGGGGCTGCACTTGGATGATCCTTGTGGGTCTCTTTCAACTCAGAATATTCCATGTCTCTATGACTCCACAGTTCCATGGATTGTTAAGGAGTTGTAATAAGGTGCAAGGAGCCACTCAACTGCTCAAGTGTAAACACTGAGCTCCTCATTTAAGGCCTAATAATTTCCCCAATCAAAAAGCCCTCCTGTCTATAAATTATCCCACTGTCTCTCACTGAAGAAAATAGATCCTTTCAAAAGTAAGTAAAAGAGTATTTATTATGAATAGTCTGTATGTGTGAAATATTGCAGCAGAGGTATAATTACACTGCCTTTTTTAGATCTATTACATTATTATATCATCCCAGAGGTGTTCAGATACTGTGGTGATGAGTGTGGGACTATTTCAGTATATTTTGAAGTAGGTAATAATATATTTGTATTTCAATTTTCATACCGAAGGAGTCCCATGAGCTTGATGTAATCACATATCCCAGCTCCTGCCTGGATGCTGATATTTTTGGTGCAGATGGGAGAGTGGAAATGAATCAATCCATTATCACTGCTGGATTTTGTCAAATAAACCAGTCTGACATTCTCAAACAACCACTCATCAAAATAAGGATTCTTTTCTTTTGGACATCTTGGGAAGGCAGAGTGTTCAAGGACCTTCATATCTGCTAAAGACATGGAACTTGTCTTTGGAGATTGGAAAGTGAGGCCTTATTAATCAAAAATGATCCCAGATACTACATGACACTATCCTTAGGATCATGGAACAGGAGAAGGGCAGCATCTGTCTGTAAGAGGGGCACAGGGAGAAAATCTCATGTTCAGTGCATGAAACTTGATGAGCTTGGAAAAGAAAAGGTTTAAGGGAGAGAAACAAATCCAGGCATCATTCTTGACAATGACTGGAGAAACAGTTTGGAGAAAAGATGTTAATTCTCCAAGCAAGTGGGAGCAGTAACAGTAGGAACAAAAAAAATTTCAGGACTCATGGATCAAAGAAATAATAAAGGTGTGAAGGTCTTTAGTGGATGCACTGGATTACATATTGTAATATTTATAAGAAATTAACTCCAATTTTCTCAGATAAAATCAGCAGCAATGGAACTCGATCATTCTGGACTGGTCTGAGCTGTTCCCAGTGTGCAGCTTGGATAAACATATTTTATTTTAAAACATAAGGCTCAGGGTCCTTCATGCCAGTGGATTGCAGTGAATAAAATTGTCCCATAGAATCATAGAACTTATCCCAAGAGGGACGGGAATGCAATAAATGAGAGATAGGAAGAGAGAAGGTGACAGCTCCTTTGCAGAGGAGGTGACGGGTGATCAGGCTTAGACTGTCCACATGCCTTCGACCAGAAGAATTTGGGCAGGATTTAATTGTAAAGTCAACGTGGGTATAGAGAGAGAAGAGCGGTGGAATCCACTCTTCAGCTTTTGAGCATGAGGTGCTGGGCTTTTAATCGTGGATTCAAAATCAGGGCAGTTTTTAAGCAAAGAGGAATTGTATAAGCCTCTTCTGGAAGTGCAGAGGAGGGCTGGATTCAAACCTAACAGAGGAATGAATGTGTGATTGATATTAGGGGGGATTTGGAGCAGAACCTGGAAAAATACAGGCAATTCAGCAACTCTGTCCCATTTGTGCAGCAAGGGGCTTTACAGAGCTGCACCATCAGGTACCACTAATGCCAGCCTCTCTGGCTATTGATGTTCTCAACAGTCCAGATTTATTTCATGTAATTTAAACAAAATTGCAACAAAGGTCAGATCCATCAGGGAAGAAATTTCCAAAATAAGTGCAGCCACTTCTCAGTTGCAGCTTTAGCTGATGGCAATATTTGACTGAACAAATATCCTGTGCATTAGAATTCTCAAGAAAGAGAGTTAAAACCTGCTATTTTTTAATTCATTTACCTAAATTAAGTAAATTAAAAATATAGAAGAAAGACAGTAACTTCAAACATCAATAAGCTTTTCAAAGACTGGTATTGACAGAAGCAGAATATTGCATCTTAATGAAAACACATCAGGCCAATTTTGTTTTAAAAAAAAAGGATTGAAAATATAGCAACACAGTATACATGCACAAAACTTCATAATTGCATATGAAAATTAAATTAAGGGGCAAGACTTTCAATTCATGCAAGTTGATTTATCTCTACTGACTTTAGTGCAACTTTGCAGGTTCATACCATTTCTATTAGCACCTTTCTCAGAGCATCACTGAGATTAAACCTAACAGCAATAACAACTAAAGACCCTCTGTAAGCAAACAGGTCCTGCTCAAACCATGTCAGTGACGAGATCAGAACTGGCTGCTCAGGGTTTTGAGCAGTGAAAATCTTCAATGGAGACTGTAAAACCTCTTCGAGCAACTTGTTCCTCTGCTTGATGGTCCTCGTGGGGAAAAAAAAAAAGAATTCTTCTTATATGCACACCATTTTTTTTAAATGCTGGAGCACTTGGATTTGAATTATAACAGTGTTTCAAACAAGCGACCACAGCTCGACGAGTTTCTGAATGTCAGTTGAGCCTGGATAGCTGATTAATCACACTCCTTGCTCCTTGTAAGGAGTGTCATGACACACTGTGTTTGATTCTCTCTCACCGAGGTTCCAACCAACGTGCTTTATTTCAGGCTTCCTGGGTGCTGAGAACACGCATGTGTTCAGTGCCTGACAACTGCTGACTGTTTAAACCCTCAGAACCGGCTTTAAAGCTGTGTCTGGGTCAAACAAAATTATACGTGAATGACTTGTACCTTGAGGGTTTGCGGAGACAAGAAAGTTTCCTGGATCATATTTGCAAAGGAGCATCCACCAAGTGCCCACTGTCTCCTCCCAGGACTTGCTCTCCTTGGGAATATTTATCACAGGAAAAGGGGTGCCTTTTTTTTTTTTTCTTGATTTGCCGATAAAAATTTTTGAAAGAGAGAGAAGGATTATGACAAATAAACACTAGACTGTCTTAATCTCTTGTAAGCCCCTTGATTTTCTTGTTAAGCCTGCTTACATTGGAGACATCGAGCCAGTATCTCAACTTTTGACAAAGCACTTAAGTGCCCTCTTGCATTTTTGTTCAAGTTCCACAGCTTGTAAAAGCAAATGCTCAAATCCCTCAAAAACCATGACTGGAAGAGCAAAGACCCTGTGTTATTTCTTTGCAAAGAGATATATTTTATCTGGGGTACTCCATAGTGGCTTTAAAAACTGGGAAACACAGAATGAGTTTTTGTGGTAAGAACATACACACATACACATACCCTTTGTATTATTATTTAATTATGGCAATTTAAAAACTTTAGAGCTCAGGAGCCAACATAGAAATTACTCAGAGAAATAGGAGGTTAGTGAAACATCAATATGAGATTTATAAAAACCCCAGTATAATAAGCTTTCAATTTTGCACTCCGAAGTGTAAATTTTTTACTCAAGAAGATTCATAATAACAAAAAATTCAAAAGCAGTGGCAAGAAAAATATCACTTGGTATTTTGGATATTTTCCGCTTTCAGAGCCCAGAGGCAAGTCCATGCTATTTTCAGGCAAGAAGAAAATTCAGCATTTAGACTGTTTGCCTGGTTACTGCCTGCTCTGGACTGAGATAATGGCCATGCCGTCAGGCAGGCTGGGGACTGGTGTGACTTCATGGCCTGATCCAGTATGGAAAATCCTGTGTTCCAGACATTTGCACATTACATTTGATGCTACAATACCTATTCCTTGAAGCCCAGGAATTAGGAAGCGTGTCAGAAGCTGAAAGATATTAAAAGAAAGTTAAGCCAGGGGGAAATTTAAATGATTTAGTCAATATCTTTTAAAGTGAAACGTTGTCAGCACAATTTTGACAGAGAAGAAGAGCTGACGGAGGATCTGCATCCCTTCTGTTCTCATCTACAGATAAATTTTTTACTGGAGGGGAAGAAAGCAGCACTTGCACCCTCCTCTCCCTCTCTAAAAGCCTGTTTGTAGGGCAGGGACACAGATTTAGGATTAAACTGACCTTCACCTTCCTCTCCTGCTCTGAAATTGGAACAAGTGGACCCCAAGATGCCTGTTAGACACAGGGCTCTGCTTCTGCTCTCCCACCTAATTCTGATTTCTCTGCCCCTGCAGGATGTGCTGTCTCTGAAAAATAAAGCAGGTCCAGAGGGTGTTTAAACACAGGGTGATACATCCAAACACTTGCAGTTTTTGCAGAAAGCCAGAGGAGCTTATTTCAGCTTTGCAGTGCTGGGTTAAGGGTTGGACTTGATGATCTTAGAGGTTGTCTCCAACCTTAATGATTCTGTTTTTATTAGAGAAGGTTAAGGCTGTGCTCTCACTCCTCAGTCTCTCACTGTCTTGATTTCACTGGAATTATTCAGATTTCAATCAGCTTAAAAACTGCTCCCTTGGAAACAGCTTTTCCATATATCCCTTGGTGTGGGTCCTGCTACAGGCAACTAGGAGCTTTGCATTCATTGAAATACAGTCCTTGGGGGTCAGTAAATATGATTATCTTCCTCTGTACAGGCTCCTGTCTCACAACACCATCACAAAAGACCTTTCTGCTTAATTTCTAATTTTTCCTGTGTCCCTATTTTGGGTATGTTTGAGGCTTCTGGGAATGGCAAGTAATAATCCCCACTGGTTATTTCCACATAGGAGAAATCCCTCCTATTTCCTTGCCAGGAACCAAGAAAACTTTGAAAGAGGTAGGACATGGTCACAGAAACAGTCTTCAACATGTTCATGGACACTTCCATGCCCCCCAAATCCTCTTTCATCGCTGAAACAATCCAGGAATCGCTCTGTGAGGTGGTAAGTTCTGAAGGTTAAAAAGAGAGAAAGGACTGAAATGACAGAAGCAGAAATGTTAGCCTGAGATTTAGGCCGGCAAGGAAAGCAGAATGGGAGATTTCGTTTTAATTTTTCTAGAAAACAAACATGAAGAAGTCATAGAATTGTAGAGTCATAGAATGGTTTAGGTTGGAAGAGACCATTAATGATAGAATCATAGAATTACGGAATAATTTAGGCTGGACAAGACCCTTAAGATCATTGTGTCCAACCAGAAATCCAGCACTGTCCAGTGCACCACTGAACCATGTTCCTGTGTGCCACACCTACCCGTACTGACTCCACCACTGCCCTGGGCAGGCTGTCCTAGTGCTTAATTAGAATTAATTAAAGTGCCTTTCAGTGAAGAAAACTTTCCTAATATCCAGTTTAAACCTCTCCTGGCACAGCTTAAATCCATCTCCTTTTGTCCTACTACAAGAAGGAGAAGAGACCAAATCCCACCTGGCTACAGCCTCCATTCAGGTGGTTGTAGAGAGAAATAAGGTCTCCCCTGAGCATCCTTTTCATCCAGGCTGAGCCTCCATCTCCCTCAGCTGCTCCTTGTAACACTTTTTCTCTAAAGGCTTTACCAGATTCAAAGCTCTTCTTTGGACATGAAGATCACCTAGTCCAACCCCCTGCCATGGGCAGGGACATCTTCTACTAGCCCAGGTTGCTCCAAGCCCTGTCCTACCCGGCCTTGAACACCTCCAGGGATGGGGCAGCCACAGCTTCTCTGGGCAACCTGTGCCATCGTCGTAACAACCCTCATCACAAAAATAAATTTCTTTCTTACGTCCAATTTAAACTTGCCTTCTTTCAGCTTAAAACCGTTTGCTCTTGTCCATTCACTACAGAATTTGGTAAAATGTCCTCCAAGCAGAGATCAAATTTACTGTGTCTTGAACTTAACTAAAATAACTCACTATTACCAGCTCTGCATTACTGAAGAATCTTGCTGCTCCTTCCAGAGAAGCTGCAGTCCAGTGGTGCTGCATGTTATTGAATGTGTTGTAATTGAAGACACTCAAACAAACATGGGCAGGTGAAATAAAAAAATGTTATTGTTTTTATCTTAGCTTCACATTCAGGAAATTAAGCCCCACCACAGAGAAGGACATTTCTCTGAAGTCGTTCATACATGCCTTGAGTGGGCCAGAGACAGGTCTGATGTCTTCATAACCAGGCCCCATTTCCCATCCACAGAGAGCTCTGTGTTGAACATTTCCTCCTTTTCTGATTTTCATAATATTCTCATTTTCCCTGATCCATCTGACACTCCTGTCTTTTGTTCAGCTTGCCTTTCCCTTGCTCTGACACAGCTCTGGATTTGAATCACTGATTATCTGTGAATAACTTTAAGGAAGAGGTATCTGGGGTTTTTGTGTTCCTGCCAGGAATCCAGCCTGAAGGCTTGGACAGTGAGAAAAAATAGTTAAGGAAAATGCCCAAAAGTAACCATTACATGCAGGAAAAAAGCCGCTGCTTAAATCAGAATTTTGGACTGGGAGATGTAATCTATTTAAACCCTGACTTTCTGGTGGCTAAAAGAATGAAAAAGAAAGCACTTTAATCAAAGTTTTGTGTCCTTGTCATTTTCAATCAAACCCCACATTGCTTCGTAAAGAGATCATAAATGACAAAAAGGTTTGAATTGGGCCTTGGATTCAAAATTGTCCGTAATGTTACATGTATAAAGCATGTAATGAAATTCTGTGCCCATCAAAAGTTGTACACAAATGTCATCATAATCCACACAACAATTCTGGGACAAATATCCTAAATTGGCTTATAAGGCTAATTAATGCAATCTGAGAGTTTAAAAATAAATAAATAAAAGGAAGAATGAGATTAAAAAGGAAAGGAAAAAAAGGTCAAATCCAAAAAGAAAAGAATTTGAAAGGAAGTACAGAAAAGCAGATCCAGCAGCCCCCATTTCTGTAGCTACACAGTTTGTTTAGAAATGCAGAGAGAGGAATGAGGCTAAATCCCCTTTTTAGTGTTTTCTAAAAGTTATAGGTAGACATTTTTCTTTCCTGGAACCGTGTGCAGTTTTCAAGGCTGTAAGGGGAGCTGGTATTACAGGCAGAGAGACAAGAAAAAATATTAGTAATAAATACTCCATACTCCATTTTACTCTGTAAAATGTTTCAAAAGGCGAGGCAGGTATCTAAAGAGCAAATATAGACAGAAACTTAGGTATTTGACTTTATAGCACCTCGCCATCCTCCACGGAGAAGTGAGGAGCCTGTTCACCCCAAGGGAGGATGGTAAAATCTGGGGAGGTTTTCACACACACACACAATATCCTTAGTAACCCATGAGGAGTAAAAATCAAGGGTGCAGGTTAAAATGGAGCTGCTGCAGTGACATACAAGGCCCCCCAATCTTAAATTAATGGGGAACTATCTCTAAATGTTGTGTCGGACTTTGTCTTGGACTCAACAGTTCTGAGCACTTTTCATACTCCCATCTGAGTCAAGATTGAGGAGTAATCACATTTTCACATGGGTGTGACTGTCTGGAGGGCCTGTCCTCTGCTCGAGCTTCTATCCCTGACATGGTCCTGGGGTAGTCAAGGGACACAACTGTCCCAGTGTTAGAGTAATACCAGGAATTCTGGGGAAGACTGAGGATGTGCCCAATCTAATCTCCAGTGAGAGTTTGGTTATATTCACTTTCTTAAAGTCAGCAGCTGAGGGTACATGTGGAGAGATCCTTCCCTAGCAAAATTTGCCAGTCCTTTTCAATAATTCTAACAGATTTCAGAGTCTACTTTTTAATCCAAGCAATTATCTTAAAAAAAATAATTACTTATTTTGGTGCCTTTTTCCTTCAAACACAACTGTAGCTCAAACTGAGAGGCCAGAGATTCTGTGCTTTACTTTGATTTATAGAGATTTTCACAGGAAAGGAGAAGTTTGATGTGTGGCATCTGGTCCAGCACAGAGTGGTCATTCTTTCACTTGCCATCACAAACAGCCATTAAGTATTTCCTTGCTCCTAAGAAATTCAGAGATCACTTAGGGACAACACAATCTGGACATTTTCTTGGTGTATTAGAGAAGGTTATATATCTCCATTTCATTTTTTTTAACACCATTCCACAGAGATTTATCCATGCATTCATATTTCAATTAATTATGTTAACACAGTCAAAGGTTAAAGCTAATAAAAGCTAACAGGTTTTGGTTAAATTAAGCTGAATTAAGCTTGTATCAAGGGCTCCCAACTCAGTCTTTCTTCAATATCAGTATTTAAGCTAGAACAATCCTCAGGTGTTAAGTATTTTGGAACAAGAGGCAAATTAACTGTGTTTTTTGCAGACTGGGTGGGTGTTAGAATTTATATCATCATTTATGTCTCTGACCTATTTAATGAGTTCAAGTTGTAATAAAATACTTTTCTGTCCTATGATAAAAAATGGAATAAGAGATAGTGGTAAGCCTTGGAAGAAAGAAGGGAGTGCAATGGATAGATGATTGAAAGAAAGGAACAGGAGAAAGATGGAAGAGAAAAGATGGGGTTTGCCTTGCTTTTGCACAATGTGATCTTTCTCCCTTTCCTTGTTGATCATGGCTTGTTCCTCTCTCAGCTTGCATGGTGTTTGCATTCCATTGCCCACTGCTTGTCTGCATTAAAGTCTGATTTTTCCTTAGTATTTTCATTAAATCATTAATCAACAGCTCCTTCAAGTGCTCAGGACATAGAATCCTGTGTTGCTTTGACACTGGAATTAAGGAAATGGACGAAAATTCAAATAATCTTGATTTCCAAACATTTTGGTTTTCTCTGGGAACACCTTCAAGATTAGACACACCTAAGGAAAGGCTGATTTCTGTGGATATGACTGTTCATGAATTTGGAGTGTTAACCTTATCTGGCTGCCAAGTATCCAGCAAGTGTCTCTCTCATTTGAGCTCCTCAGCAAGACGGGGAGAAAACAGATGAAGAAACCTGTTGGTCAAGATACCGAGAGGGAGATCCCTCACCAATTACTGTCATGGGCAAAGCAGCCTGACCTTGGGAAAGATTCATTTATTGCCAATTAAAAACAGAGTAGAGAAAAACTAAAGCCACATTCCTCTCATTTCCACTGTCATTTCCGCAAGTCAACCCGACTCCTTCATTCCAGACTCTTCATTTCCTGACTCGTGGTGACTTGGGAGATGTGGTCAGTTCATGTCTGCGGCTCTTTCCCCTTCATGCTCTTCCCCTTCTTCTGTGTGGGGTCCCTTCCATGGGATATAATCCTTCATGAACTTCTTCAACTCTGGTCCTTCCCACAAGCTGCAGTTCCTCAAGAACTGTCCCAGTGTGGGTAAGCACCATAGGGTACAATCCTACTGGAACAAACTGCCCACGGGGTCACAGGTCCTGCCAGAAATCCTGCTTCCACACGGGCTCCTCGCCACAAGATGCCGACAGGAGCCTGTTCCTTCGTGTGCTCTCCATGGACTGCAACTTCCACCGGGGCACATCCACCTCCATGGCACGCCCACGGATTGCAGGGCAGATATTTCCTCCACCACGGTTCTCCATGGGCTACAGGGGGACAACCTGCAGCAGGATGGTTTTCACTTTTGGGGAATCTCCCATCTGGTCCCTGGAGCACTTCCTCACTCTCTTTCTTCTCTCAGTCTCTGATTCTTATCTGAGCATCTCAGTGAAGCTGAGGCAAGCACAGAGAATGTTGGATGAAATGATAAAGGGACTGAAACCTTACAGAGACAGATGCCTTAAAAAGAGAAACCATAAAGCCTGGGATCCTTCACTTTATAAAGGACAAGATAGATAAGGGAAATGATTCAATGTTACAAACCCGTAAAGGTGGTGGATGAGCTGGATGTAACAAATTCCACAATTTTAGAGCTGGGGACACTCAATAAAACAAGGTAAACTAGGTAAAACAAAGTACTTTTTTTATACAATGGATAGTGAAATTCTGTAGTTTGTTGCCACGGAGTAGAGGCAGACAGGATTAGAAGTTCAAACTGAAATTAAATAAATTGATGGACAGCAGGTCCATAAATAGATACTAAAAAGATTAGGCAGACCCTCTAGCATCCTTAATACATCATGTTGAGGGAATTCAAGGGGAATGAATGACAAAAAGTAGCCAGACATGTTTGCTTTTCCTAAATATCATTTTCTATTGCTCCTGTCACAGAGAATATGGAATTAGACAGAATATTGATGCGAGCCACAAGATGCTCTTGGGTGCATCTGCACTGGCATTGCATCACTCAAGCACCTACCACTGTACCTCTCAGTCAAAAAATATGGGTTGAAATTCACCCTTTTGGGCAATCCCTGAGTGCTAAAAGGCCAGAAATTTAAAAAAAAACCAAAATGGGAATTTAGCTTGAGGCAAGAAGGTATAATCACAGGAGGAGACCAGGAATATTTTAAGTTGTGATAAGAAAATGGAAAGAATCAGTACCTGATGTTCATCTCTTTGAGCCGAGAAGAAAAAATGTGGCCAGAAAAATAGGAAAAGGGAAAATGATATAGCCAGGAAAACAAGGTTTTTTTCTAAATAAGGAAACTGGTTTGTCAGCACTAGAGAGAGGAGGACAGCATTGATCCCCGAGCCAGTTCCAATTTGGAGTGTCCATGCAGAGCAGGGAAGTCTGGACAGACACCCATATGGCTATTAAGTTTCTGCTATTAAGTTGTTTCTCTCTAGTAGACTAATTAATGCTTTAATTACGCCAGTTCAAATAGACCATGACAATGTTAGGGCTTCCAAACTGCAGTTTTTCAACCAGTGAAGAGAGAGCCCTAAAAATATAGGGAAAGCTAAAAAGAAATCCAAGGCAATGGAGAGAGCAGAGCTGTGAAGGGAAGTCACATCCCTGACACAACTCCACTGCCAGAAACACGTCCATGTCCACTTTCTCCATAGTTGACCTGGTTTTTCCAGATTTTTTTTTTTTTTTGCAATCCCAATAGTTTTTCTTTCCTCACTTTCATCTAAGCTTTTTTAATGTAAAATAAAACAAAAATAAAAAACAATAAAACAGAAAAAATCCCCACAACTTTCTGGCACAGTTAATATCTCATTGTGACATGGACTATGTATTTCAGCATTATAAGCAAACATAAAGCATTGGCCAACTGTATCCAAAAGTTTGGATGTTATGACAACTACATGCCTTTTTGTATAAAGCCCAAAATATCTCTTCTTTTCCCTAAATTAGGCAAAATGTGCCTGTCAGAACTCTTGATGTCAGGAGCTATGAAGGTCCAATTTCAGAATGAGTGCCTAGTAAAAGCTCTCTGAACACAGTGTTTTAGGCTGAGCAAGAAGTCCACTTTGCCCAACAGCCAGGGCTTTTAAGTAAAGGTATTCATTTCTAATATACAGAATTCTAAAATAATCCCAGTTGCACTGAATTCTGGACATGACAGAACCAATAATCCCCTACTGAAAGTCTGGTTAAGGTCATACATCAGATCATTCAGGGCTTCATCAACTGAGTTTTGACAATCTCCAAGGAAAACAGCATCCCAGCCTTCTGGGCCGCTGTTCCAATACTTGACCATGTACTTTGTCCAGAATTTTTCCCTTATATCAAACAGAAATTCCTCCTGTGATCAGTTCATTATCTCCAGTTCTTTCTTAGTACAGCCCTGAGAAGTCTGGGTCCATCCTTTCTGTCTTAGAATCACAGAACGGTTTGGGTTGGAGGAGACCTTAAAGTTCATCTGGTTCCTACCCCCTGCCGTGGGCAGACACCTTCTGCTATCCCAGGTTGCTCCAAGCCCTGTCCAACTTGGCCTTGGACACTTCCAGGGATAGGGCAGCTTCTGTGGGAAACCTGTTTCTTAATACTTCCTAATATTATATTATAAATTCCTAGTTTCCTAATATTATATTACAAATATGTCCAAGGGTGTGGCTGCACATAACACTGAAACCCTGGAGGCCTTGCTTTCAGTCTGGTGTTGTAACTGCTCAGTCCAGTGCCCTTTCATTTACTGGTTCAATGAAATAAATTCACTTAGGAGCAAATCCATCCCTGTTCTCCTCCTCCAAGCACAGCTCAGCTCATCCTCTGAGTCCAAGCAGAACAGATGTTTCCAAGCGTGAATGAACAGAAACCATTCCATGTCGGGAGCATGAATTCCCTGAACTTCAGCCTCAAATAGAGGTGAGAAAAATGTGAGAATGAGTGAGAATGAGCCCGGACGTACACTGCATAGTCCAGCACCTTTTTTTTTCCATTTTTCCTGTTTTGTTTTTTTTTTTTTATTATTTCTTAGACGTTGCAGTAACATGAAAGTGAATTGCTGTGTTTGTTCAAATGGCACAGAATCTAAAAGCAATTTGTGGTGACAAGGTCACAAGGGGCAAGTGGAGGCTTTTTATAACTCTGCAGAGAGCTGGGGAGTATATCTATATTGTATATATACAGAGAGAAATACAAAATATTTTATTGTTAATGATACAGCCACAGGAAAAGAAATGGATTCAGCTCTACAGAGGGTAGTGTGCAAAATGATACTGAATTTTCTAGGCAACTTTACTATTTCCAGACTTTTTAAATGGGGGCAAAAGCAGAAGAGGAAGAACACGGATTCCTCCCTTCCAAGGAGGGGTTAGGTTGGATATTAGGAAAAATTTCTTCACCAAAAGCGTGGCCAGGCATTGGAAGGGAAGTGGTGGGGTCACCATCCCCGGAGAGATTTAAAAGTCATGTAAATGTGGCACTTGGGGCCATGGTTTAGTGGTGGACCTGGCAGCGATGCATTAATGGTTGGTCTCACAATCTCAGAGGTCTTTTCCAACGCTGATGATTCCATGGTTCTGTAAGAGCAGAACAAGAACAAGACACATGAGAAAGGGTTTATGCCTGATTGATTCACAAATTCTAAATCAAAGAGAAGAAACACAGAAGGACTAGGCACAAACACTTTTTAGGCTGTTTAATACTTAATTAAAAGATGCCAAATTTGGTTTGGGATGTTAATGATAACAACTTGCATACACATTTATTCACTGTTACAATAAAGTGGCCCAAAGTCTGTTAAGATCTGCAGGGTGGTTCATAATTATTTGTTAGGGTTTTTTTTGGTCAGACACCTGTTTAGTCAAAAATATGTTGCACAACCAAGATAAATTGCTGGAGCTGAACTGGGACAGAGGGGAAGCCTGGAGGAATGACACTAAAATGGTGCCTTAACTCTGAAATGTCCCCCTCACACAGCAAAAACCAGACTCCAATGAGTGTTTTCTTTAGCAAAGCACTCCACAGATTCCAGGCCAAAAATTGTTTTGCTTCAGGAAGATGAAACTCTCAGTGAACGCAACAGCTTTTGGACACATGACTCCAATACAGGTATCATGAGCCTGAATTTTCCAGTATTCTCCTTTCCTCAGGAGAACTGCTCCCTGTGTAGTGACCATTAGCCCAGTCATGGTTATAAATCAACAATTAAAATTCCG
>VZRE01005070.1:0-32822 GCA_013396775.1 Cephalopterus ornatus
GTCCATTTTCTTCTAGAAATCCTACAGGGTAAAGGAACCTTTCACTATATTTCTTCAAGCTGTGTGGTGGCACCTGACAGGTTGTAGCTGTCCTTAAATCAGTAGTAAACAAAATGGAAATGCTTTTATTTTGAGAGTACAGGTTGAAACTAGGTTACATTATCAGGCACTTTCTTGCAGATATGAAAGCTAAAGAGTAACTTACGTGGTGTATGTACTTATATGCTTTTACATATACGTACCTATGATCTTCTCAAAATAATTACTGGTCACCAGGAGCTGTTATTTAAACATGTAGGGCTACAAGAAATCACATGCTTTAGCATTTTCAAGCATTGTAGGGAAATATTTCATAAATAAAAGTTTTCTGACATATAATGGTTGTACCAAGGGTTGGACTTGATGATCTCTGAGGTCTTTTCCAACCCAATCGATTCTATGACTCTATGATTCTATAATGTATGCATTAGATTACTGCGATTTTCACTAGATATTTGCTGGAGGTCTTTTAAGAACCATCCTAATACCTAGCTGTAATATTGATCTAACAGAGATGTCCTAAGAGCAGATAGACTGATAGGTAGACAGTACCTATTAATTTATAGTGAATGTATTTTCTAACCTTACACTTAATAGAAAGTAGCTGGGACAAAGGAGAAGAAAAGCTTTTGATAGCCATTGGCTTCCTCATTCTAAAACAGACCATTGAGCAATTACCTTGTTCTGCTAACACCTTCAATAGCTTCTAAAAGCTAAAACCCCTCAGAATGAGAGCCTATGTGCAAATATGAGCAGTACTCCAGTGCACAAAGGGCTGATCAGTGAGTAAAGACAAAGTCATACACCTAGCAAGCAAATTAATACCACTTCAAGCTAAAGGTGATTTTTTTTTTTACCATATTGTCCTTTTATGGTATGCACATGGGCTCCCATTCCACCGAACGTTTATGCCAGACCAAGTTATTACTTTGAGTAGAGAAAAAAAAATATTTGAAATCAGAAGCTCCTGCGGATTAGGAAGCAGTTATGTTCATTCAGTGTCCTTCAGCAGTACTATGTTTATCTCTTTCTGTTGCTCATTTATCCCAGCCAGTGTTAGATGCTGAACAGATGCACTATATATCAGGGGAAAAATTAGGCTGGGCTCTGGAATGCAAATCATGAAAAATAAGTACATCCTTCATTTGGCTATAAAGGGAACCCAAGGCTGCTTTTCTTTTAAGTTAGGTAACTCCTTCAATAGCACTTCCCATCACATTTCTCCTATACACACAGACAGAACTTCCCCCAGAAACACTCATCTCTGGAACAATTTGTAATTGCTGGTCACAGATTGGAAAGAGTTATTACAACAAAAGGAAATTTACTCATAGACAGACAAGTAATACACCAAGAATATAATATCCAAGTTATGTTATGTTATTGTGCCTGTGAGGCTATTGTACCTGTTACAGTCTTCACTTAATCACCTTGCTCTTTGCCTTCTGCTCAGCATACTTCCCAAAGGCTCTTAATTTCTTCTTTCTTAGTTCCATTGCTAAATCATGTTTGAGTTTATGAGGATAAAAGTAATATGTACTCCTAATATTTACAGTATTTTTTACATCATTTCAGAAAGAAAAAATTGGCACTCGGTATCTCAAGAAAGCTAGTTCCCAAACTTCTATCCTGCCAAAGTTTATACATCTGTTTAATGCTTTGTTAACAATTGTGTTATTTAAGACAACAGAACTACTGCCACAAAGTTAGAAACAAGCATAACATCATGTTGTTAATACAAGCTGTAATGGGTACTGTGACCAACTAAGTGCCATCACAGGTTTAAGATAATGAGGGCAGAAGTAATCATCTTTCAGAAAACTATTGTACCCTAGAACAACATCATAAAGAAGCAGTAGATTATTTAGTCCAGTGCCTTCTAGAGTAACAACAAAATCAGAAGGAAAACAACATACTTATTTCTGAGGAGTGTGGGGGTATGGTTCAAAAGTGGCCGTTGTATTCTGTAATAATGAAAATAATGTAGTCAGATTCACAAACTTCAAAATGCATGTAATACAAAACAACCTCACAGAACCCATTTTTTGTTTGGCTACTTGGGGCTTTTATGGTTTTGGTTTTTTTTGTTTGCTTGGTTTTGTTTGGGTTGGGTTGTTGTTTTTTTTTCTTTTGGAGGAAAAATAAAAGAAACATTCAAAATGCCATAATACTTTCAGGTAGTACAAAGCTGTTTCAGGATACTGCATTAAAAGTCTATATTTAATGTGTATTGTCTATTAGAAGATGTTATTGAAAAGGTAGAAATTAGGAAACTTTGACAAGATAATGGATAGCCACAAAAAGATGGGCAAAACAAATTATAAAATCAGCTTTTTGAAAGTAATTAAACCAGCAATAAAACACAACAGAAAACGGAAGTATGATAAAACACCACTGCAAAACCATTGATCAGTGGGCCTTCTAGGAAGGTAAAGCTGTAGCTATCAAGCTAAAACAATTCTTTGCACAAGTATTCAGGTGTTTAGGAAGTTCCCAAAAGTGGTGCTACTCTTTATGGAAGAAAAATCAGAACAAGGTGTCTCAGACTGAAGTCTTAGTTATTGCAAATAACCTTATAAATTGAAAAAAGAGCTTGCCACCTCTTTGTTTTATTAAAAAGTTCTAAATTAATTAAAGGGGAAATTCTCTAATTGTTAATTAAGAATTTATGGTTTAAATTACTCTAAATATAAAGTAAACCATTTCAATAATAGAAACTATACTGAAAAGAAGAATGAGAAGAAATATGGATATATATCTACACAAATCTTGTATAATAGTGAAAGGTCAGTGGAATCATGCTGAATTACAAGGAAGAAGTTCTAAAACAAAGAATACAAAACACCTTTTCACACTACACATCATTAAATTGTATAATTCAACACAGCATTAGATTTCTACTTCCAGCTTTGTGCGTAGCTGCAGGAAACAATTAGACAATCCTTTGGTGAAAAGGTCCAAGGGCTATTACCTCTGGAGAGGTCCCTAAACAACAAGTCTGTAGAAGCTAGGAGGGCATTTCTGACTCCTGTATTCTTTTAAATATTTGTCACAGGTTGCTGTCAAAGAAGTGCTAGAATAAGCAGACATTTTTTCTGACTTAGTAATAAACATGTTAACTTATATCATGGTGTACATGCATAAATATAATGTATTTTATATATATGTATATATTTCAGAGATGAATTATACTCTATTATGAAAAAACAAACCTTATAGGAAGAAACTTTTATATTAGCATTTCTATTTAACTTTGAAATTATATTTCTGCTATTTATAAGTCAAATGGATAATGTAATAATTTAGATTGATTAAATAATATGCATATGTCTGAAGACAGAGGCTGATAATTAAAGTGCATTTTTACTATAACTACAGTGGCACAAACATAACATGGCAATGAAAAAATAACTGATAATATGTTTGTTTCTAACTAATAGAATAAAAGAAATTAAACTAATCAAGATAAATTAATATCTCAACTCAATGTTTATATATAAACACTAAAGATGGTATCCAATCTGCATATGAATAAGTATTTGATTGTTAAGAAATTAATCCATATTTGCATAAGTTAAATGACTGCTTAGGTTCATTAAAAATATAGACATATTTGTAAATAAAGACAGTTTAAACACTGGAGCTAATGATAGTTGGATAAACATCTCCAAGTAATATTCTGAAAAGTTTCAATACTTCATTAGTTTTTAAAATTTAAGTCAATGTTTAAATTGAAACTCACAGTAGCAGCATTTTCTCATTTATTCCCCATTAATAATTCTGAGAAAGGCTTCAAGACAATAGGACTGGAACATCTATCAGATATCAACTTCCAAAAGAAGCTGGAAATATCAACACGTCCTTTGTGCCTTTGTTTCAAAACAGAAGGGCAAAATTATAGTCAAGTGTCATAGTAACAAATGATATCTGTAAAAGACAGATTGCTTTTTTCACCTTTATTTCAGATTTTTATTTTCTTCCTTTGTAACTCGAACTAAAACAACTTAGATCTCGGTATTAATTCTGCTATTTTTCCCAGGCTTATCACCAGTAAATTTAAGTGAAACAGTTAATGACCAAATAACTACTTAAAAGTCTTTCAAGTGTTAAAGTTTCCTTAAATTATTATCCTTATTTAATAGGATATTAAGGGTGAAAAATAAGACCTCTATTTTCTCTTTAGTTGAGGGCAGTCAGCAGTGGAGCATGTTGACCTGAGGGGCTGTGACATCACCATGCTTTGGAGGTTTTTATTCCTCAAGTGGACCAAGACCTGAGCAGCCTCATCCGATCCCAGAAGTGGCCCTTTTTCTGTCAGGGGGGCCTGGAGATCTTCCAGGTTCCCTTCCATGATCTGAAAAATACTTCTAGGTACACAACTTCTCTATATCATGTCAGCAAAGAGAATAAAGAGTAACTTGTACAAAACTTGAGTCATTTATGCTTAATGATAAAGATCTTTTGAATCTAGTGTGGTGTCCTCTCAAGTCACACTAAGTGAATAAATAAGAGTGGGAATGTTTTGGAGATTTGGTCTGTCTTCATTTACTGTCGTATCTGGAACTGATCACTCAATCTCTCAGTGGGTTAAAATAAAAAAATTCAAAAGTCTTTTTGTGTTTTCTGAGGAGAATATTAGTGTGCCTGAATGTACTCTTACAAGATGCTTCAGGAAGATTAACATGAATAAAGAATTCCATAGAAAACTAAGATTAGATTTTCCTTGCTCAGTAAACACCTGTTGAAAAAATACATCCTGAAAAAGTCTTCCTGGAATGAGAGTAGGGTCTTAGGATATCTCTGACTTCATTACTTTCAGGTTTTTAACTAATTAATTACAATGCATCAGGATTTAATGTATTGGTTCAGTGAGATTGTAACTTTAGGACTGAGCTAGTGAAGGAAAGGAGCAACTAGGCCCTTGATCCCCGTGTATAAGGTAAAGAATAGCTGGGCTTAGAAATTTGAGCAGGAAAATTCAGATGCTTGAGGCTGGTGTGGTCTCTTGTTTTTATATATTCACAAACACTCTGAGTACTGAATTTTGTTATATCCCAATAGCTGAAGAACAGAAATTTGGGATTTTTTCATTCTAACCATAACATTCAACAAACACACACACACACAAAAAACCCCAAATAAACAAAAAACCAAAATAAACAACCCCCTCAAAAAAAAACCCAACCAAAACAAAACAAAAAAAAGACCCAAACCAAAAAAACACCAAAAAAAGAAACCACCCTTGGCTGTTATTTGATCAAAGGAATTCACTCTGTACAGATAAACCTCGGTGTCTTGACTCTGCTCTCTTTACTGCCCCGTGCCTTACCATATATATGCAGTTTTGTTTCTGCACCACAATCTGCCCAGCTGGATTTCCTTCAGCAGAGTTTTTCAGGTATCTGAGAGAAAACAATGTTCAGCAGCTTGGATGCCCTATGGCAGTCAGGACTTTGCTGGCTTTTGCTGTAGAAGATAAGGATGTCCAACAGAGGTCTCCCAAGCCTTAGGAACAGGTACTGAATTTTCCTAAATCTTGTATATTCTTCTGCCCTTAGCAGAATGTACAGATTTGAAGCATATATTACTCTCAAAATTGCTGTCAAAATCTACAATATGTTTCAGAAATAGATTATGGTTGTTTTCTGTGCAGCATCCTTCAGTCATTAAAGCAACATCAGGAAAATTGACTGTAGTTTGCCTAATTTGCAGGGTGTATCACATGCATTAGGTGTAAGAGTGGGATCATTTGAACCGCTGCAGCCACTTTCTGCAAGATGATTTGATGGTTTCAATGGGCATCAATTTAGGCACAATTTATTTTGGCTGAGGTAAAGTATACCTCATATGCCAAGATAAGCTCATACCATGTAAGGTAAGGCCTAAGCATTTAAAAATTACCATTCCTTCCATGCCATGTTGTTACTTTTTGATTGCACTAGCAAATCAAGTAAGAAAGATTGTATACTGGCCTCAGTCAGAACAATACATGTACAGATGTTGTAGGATTCCCTGCTTCATTAAAACCCTAACGCACTTTTGGGACAAACACTGTTTCTCTTTTTTTCTATACCATTTTGCTCAAAGGACTTAATAATATTAGGTTTTTTTCCTCCACTATAAGAATATTGACTACCTCCATAAGCTCCTCTACATTGTCAAATATTTCACAACTACCCTAAGGCTGTAAGAATTGTTTTTATAAAATATATTTACCTGCTGTTTCCATAATACATAAAATTCATAATTTCTCTCTAAGGTAGCCTCAGACAGGGTCCTTAAAAGCTTTACGAGAAGTCCTTTGTTTTTATATCACACAAGTAGTCTGTTGTCTGAGACACACCAAACACCAGGAAGGTTTCTAGTCTTTGTCTTTCTTTTACATGTGTGCAGAGCCTGTTTCTAATTTCTAGCACACCTTATTGAAAGAAGTCCTTGTACAGACTAATTGTGAAGCAATTCTTATTATTCCATTGGAAAGTGGAAGGTTTTCATTTAATCTCCAAGAAATGTAATCATAGAATATCTCAGGCTGTAAGAGACATAAGCATAAGCATCAAGTCCAACTCCCTGCTCCTTGCAGTACTGCCTAAAGGTAAACCATATGATGAAAAGTGTCATCCAGAGATTCCTTGAGCTCTGACAGGCTGAAAAACTAAAAAAAAAAAAAAGAAAAACAAACCGAGCTATGGGCTCTGATGGGTTAATGGGAAGCCTGAAATAAACTTTGCTACAAGCAGTCTCACACTTTTTTTACATTACTCACAGTCTTTTTACCTATGGATATTTTTTGACAGCACATTTCACAAAAAATGCAAGTTATATTTGCTTTCATTTTAAAGGTGCAAGAGAACTTGCATAATATTTAAAAGTTATTTGCTTCTCACTGGCAAACATTTATTCTAAGTTTCTGTTCTTTATCTAGTCCCCTTTTTCCATCTTGTAATTAAAAATCTGTAGATCTTTTATCTGAGAGATTATTTTTTTTGTTTGTTTGTTATTAATGTAGTTCTGTCATGAGCTGAAGGGACAGAAGGAGTTGATATGAAACTCCTTCTATGTTACATTTGTTTGAAGACCTGTACAGACCCCAGCACATAGCTCTGGGCAAAGGATTTGTGCCAGAGATGCTTTAAGGGTCTCAGAGGCTGAGAATTACTTTCTGACAAGCTGCTAAATGCCTGTGTGGGTATTAGTATGGTATGAAACTGGCATTTTTTTCATTTCTGCATGATTAAAGGAATAAGAGAGGAGCACTGGCCTATTGACATCAGAGAGATGGGCACTTTTGGGTGAAATGCATCTCACCCAACTCTAGCTGCCTGAAAAATGGCCATCTAGTCAAAGCTATTTGTCTAGGCCACTTCCCCCTCCCCTTTTAGTCAATAGAAAGTAGATACTGCCACAGGCAATTCATGCCCTTATCTCAGACACAGAAGCAAGATGGGATGGATTACCCTCTGAGAGTTGCCTCTGTCTCTTGAGTAATTACATAGGGAGGCTACATTTCTAAATCTGAGCAGCCATTTAACTTTTAGATGGCTAGCTAAGCTGAAACACGCTCTGTGCATACATTTGTAGATCAGATTTGTTTGCAAATGAGGAAATTAAAGACTTGACAAAGCCATTCCATAAGCTGGAAGCAAATATTCCTAGTGGGTGTTACAAAGAAAACAGTATTTGCATGGACTGCACTTCCAGCCTTTCCTCTGCTGCTGTGCCAGTGATCCACTGAGTCAGATTTGAAGAGTCAGCAATTATCAAACCAATAAGGCGAGGAGGCTAAGGAGCAGCAGGACAGAATGGGAATCTAAAAAAGCTTTTGGGTAGCTTTTCTGAGAAATCAGTAGTTGGCTTTACATTGTCAAAAATAAAATTATCACTAACTTTCAGCTTTCTACTAACAAACATATCATTTAAAACTTTTCCGGGGATTACTTTTACTGTTTGAACAGTGAATTCAAAACTTATGAACAGGTTGAACAGTACTACAGGAGTTGTCCCAGGTCAGCTGCATCAGAATTAGTGAAAGAAATAACCTAATAAGGAACTGTGAAATAGAGTAATATTATGCTAGTCAACATAAATTGTGCAAAGAGATGAACAGAAGTTGAATCTTCCATGCTTATTTGTAAGTCCATGTTTGGAAGCATCGAGCCTGGATAGAGAGGGTTCAGATCTCAGGCTTTAGAAATTTTAAAGTCGATAGAATTAAAAATTAAACTCCAAATTTTGGTTTGAGCACAATATATGTATCTTGTAATATGTAAATAAAACCCTAATATAGGTTCCTTCTTAAATTCCTAAATTCTTTTTTTTTTGTAAGTGCCTTCTGGACAACATGAAATTTCTATGAGTATATTTTTAGAAGCATTTAGGTTGTCAACAATTTTATCTACAATTTTTAAACAACTTCAGTAACTTCTTCAGTGAAATTCCAGAAATGTCAGCTTTTATAGTAAGCTCTACTTTGAAGTAATCTTTCTAATTGTATGTGAATACAAGTACTGTATTTATTGTCTTCTAAGCAAAGACGGAATGAGAATGTCATAATATTTGGGGTGCTTTCATGTTGTCATCTATAAAGAGATGAATCTGACATCTAATATTACACAAACATAGTCGTGTATTTCTATCAACCAACAGATAAAAATCACAAAAGTGTGCTCCAAGTGTTGCACAGATTCAGTCTGTCCTTGAATCAGTCACTGTGAGTCAGTTTGCCAGAAGAGACAGCTGGAATAAAACTGATGTATGAAATGGAAGCAGAGAATATACAAAAACTGTACTAGATTTTGCTGCAATTTCCCTCCCAGTTCAGGTAGAGACTAAGAGAAGACTGAGATCATAGGCCAGAGGCAAGTGGCAGTAATGAATGGCAATGTTATTTATTGGGTTTGTACAGAAAATCATATTATTCTGCTAGTTTCGTTACAAATGTTGTAAATTTGATACAACTTGCTGATTCAGTTTGTGTGCGCGGGTTTTGGTATCAGAAGGCTGTACGATGGCCTCTGTGAGAAGATGGCAAGGGCTGCCTGTGTCAGACACAGCCAGGTCCACCTGGCTCCACAATGGACTCACCACAGTACACAGCACTCAAAAGGTATTTCACATAAGGGCAAAACACCATATGGCAGAAAGAACAGTGAGAAAGAAAAGTGTGAGAGAAAACCCTTCAGACACCAAGGTCAGTGAAGAAGGAGGTGCTCCAGGCACTGGAGCAAGGATTTCCCTGCAGGTTGTGGAGAGGACCACAGAAGAGCAGACACCCACTCTGCAGTTCATAGAGGGTCACATTCCAGAGCAGCTGGGTACTATTCATGCAGGAGCAGGGAAAAAATGTGAGGAGAAAGAAAAATTAAAGAGGAGCTGTAATGGACTGACTTCAATCTCTATTCCGCATCCCCCTGTGCCCCTACCAGGGGGAGGACGCAGAGGAGGCAGGAATAAAAGAATGGGCTTGAGCCTGGGAAGGGGTGAGGGGAAAATGTTTTAATTTTTTTGTCTATGTTTTATAGTATCCAATTCTCTTTTAATTGGCAATAAATTAGATTAATCTTCCTTATGTCAAATCTGTTTTGCCTCTGACAGTAACTGGTATGGAATCTCCTTGTCTTCATCCTATAAGCTCTTACATCTTATTTATTTACTTGTCCTGTTGAGGAGGGGTGTGAGAAAACAGTTACATTGGCAAGTAACTACTGGTTAAGATTAAACCACTACTCTTGTATGTCATCATCAAACTTTTACACTGAAAGAAAATTTCTTCAGTTCAAGTCAATTTCAACAAATCACTGCATTTACATTTTGTGTAAACTTTCCCTAAACCTACAATGCCTTTTTCACTTAATGCAACCAAATACTCAGGACTGTTTTTCCTTCTGTGGAAGTAGAAGAATTCATCGCTGTAAATTTTATCACATTTAATATTTGTACCTGTAGTCCTGATGGACAAGTTTGACACTAGTCATTGGTGTCCCCTTATGGAGATTGTGGACTGTATGCTGCATGAACAAGAGCAAAGGCAAGAGATCAAGGGAAGCAATTACTCCCCTTTTACTGAGGATACATGAGGCCACAACTGGATTACTGTGTCCGCTTCACACGCACACACACACAACAACTATATTTACTTTAAAAAACCCAAACCAACAGGTTAAAACATTTATAGTCAATGAAATGTTTATGTTTTGAACATAGCTTGATTGAGTTTCCCCATATATAAACAAACACACACACACACACACACACACACACACAACTTCCGGTGATGTCTGCGTTAGGTATTGTCTGTCTCAATCTCTATAAAATAATAGAAACATAAAATAATTTAAATTGATAAAGATCTCTGGAGAGCAAATGATTCATCACTGTCGCAGAAAGCAGGACCAAAGCCAATGTATGTGAATCACATACAACCCCTCCTTATTTAGAGCAAGAGGAATGTTCATTGCTATATAAATTATGACTACACTGCAGATATTGTATGAATATATTTCAGTTCTTTAAATACAGGCATGTATCCATACCTAAAGAGGTAGATTTAATTGTTCAGGCAAACTTTAAATGTTTACAGCAAAGATTTAGTATCTACAGATACAATCATTTTACTGAGGAATTTGCTTATCCAATCAGCACCACGGCTAGAGAAAAACACAAGTCAGATGACATTAAAAATGTATTTCAGATGAAGTGCATGAAAAGTCAGTATATTAACTGGTTTTACTTTTGCTTTGTTTTAGGACTGTAAACGTAACTCTTTTTGTGAAATATTGATTAATTGTTCCTTGGAAGGAAAGGTACTTCAAACATTACTATGTCTACTTGGAGGAAAGATTTCTTTCCTTCCAAATCAGAGTGAAATTTGCATTTGACCCATGATTCTGATGTGAAAATAACTATGTCATTATTAATTTGTACAGTATGGTATATGATCTTTCATGATCATTTCTTTATGCTGCTTTTCCATTTTACAACAGTCAGTTTCAGCAAACAAATCTGCAATTTTCTAATATAAATTTTGAATGATTCTTCATAACATTGAAATATTCTAATTCCAGTGTATTTATAGTTTTAGTGATTATGATTAAACTGCCACTTTTCTATGTATATATGTAGATTTTTTCCTTAGAATATGTATTTAGAACACCAGTTTAATGTTTAGCAGTAAAGACATCTCATACTTGAATAAAAGATACCACATAGATTTTCTGGAGCTGAATATATTACAGACATTGCAAATAACTCTCAATGAATTTGTCACAGTAGAAATCTGCCTCTCAAAAGCTATAACACTAGAAGGATCTTATGTTTATTGAGTGGTATAGTTTATGTTGATGTGTATTTGAATTTGTCAATTTATAACAGATAAAATTTAGCTAAGACTTTTTTTTGTCTCTGGAAATCAGATAAGTACAAAAAAATATCATTATGTGAATGAACATATGGTAAACTGTAGAAAACTGATTTTTTTCCCAAAAACAACCCAAAAGTTCAAAAGCTTCAGTGAGAATGCATGCATTTTTATGAACATTATTAGAGAGAAAAACATGAAAAATTTGGGGTTTATAACTTTTTTAATTCATTATACCTTCTGAAGATAGTTCCTACCTAAATCATAGTATCTCAAGTTCAGTTTAGCACTCCATTGTTTTTTATACCTCAAAAAGCAATACAGTTTACTTTGTCACATGTACAACCCATTGTCAGGATGGACCTGAACCATGCCAGTATCTGAATCACCAGGGTTCCAGGGTGAAGAGATTCCGACAGGAGCAGGTGGCCTGGTTTGGACATCTAGTGGTGGAATTCAACTGACTCCATGTTGACATCTGTACTTTGTTATCTAGAATGTTTGATCTGGTAGGCACACTCATCGTATTATTCTGGAACTGATTCAGTTCAGTATGAAATCTGACAGAGCAGGTACTACAATTTGTAGGGAACTGCTCTAGCCATTCTTGTAATTTTCATACCTCTTACTGAAGCAAGAACTGAAAGAAAAAGGAAAGAAAGAATCACTTTAGGATGAGTGGGAACTGTTTAATTAACTTTTATTTGAAATGGAAATGCATGGTTATACTGGCTTAACTCAATTATTTACTGTTTAGAAGAATAAGGCTGGTTGCGTCTGAAAGTATAGATGGAATGCCAATCGGGTGTTGTGCTTCTCTGCATCGAGTAAGTGATGTTACATTATAGGATTATATGACTGTAAGTTGAGAGAAAAAAAAAATCCCTAAATTTCAAGATGTCCTCCTTCTGCTCTTTGACAAGATTTGTGTTATCAAGATTGATCTCTTTGCAAGCAGCAATTGTCTTAAGTAATTTCATTATGAAGGTGCAGACACAGGGAGGGTTGGGATTAAGACGACATTTAACACTGAAGTGTCTTCTTGGTTGACAAAATTAACAGCTCACTGTCAAGTCATCAATGCCAATTGAGTACATTGCCAAGTAAAAGGCTTTCAACTCTTGTTTTCCAGAAGCCACACATATCACTAAATACAATGTACATGGGTACCAGGAAATCTGTCCTTTTTGTTTGACTGTACTTAACTTATACCTTTTGTGAAGTATCACACTGCCTTTGGGAACAAAATATTCCAAATTTAATGTAAATCATCTATGTCTAATGAACGCATATTTCACCTACTTATTCTTCAATGATATTCATGCAACCATATGTTCTCCTTGAACAAGGAATAGAGCGAATTGAAAATTAACACACCAAAAAGAAATTAGCAATACACAACATTAATTTTCACCCCAGTGAACTTCTTTGTCTCCCTAACTGTTGTTCAATCTGGTTAATGTTACCGTGAGCACATTATCTGTGTGAACAGAAGGGGCACAGTGCGACATGAGGCTGAAGACAAGAAGATGCACAGGTTAGCAGCAACACAGAGCTACATGTTCTTTATTAAGTTGTGACCTGAGCCAGACACCTGTCCTACTGTTTTTCCTGGTGTTCTGCAAACATGGAGAAGTAAATTTGTAATTTGCTACATTTAAGTAGCAATGTTGCTATATTAGAGGCTCACTTGTGCATCAAGCATTATCCAGAACTGCTCTAGCAACTCATTGTCTGAGGGACCATCAGTGAGCTGCTGGTGTACCCTAGCTGCTGCTATTGTAGGTCTCTGAGGTCTCCAGAAGCTAAAACAGAAGAATGAGTCTTCAGGACATGTCCAGAAGAAGTTTTGTAAAGTTTTTTAGACTTTGGTTAAAGATCATGAGTGAGTGTGAAAGTACATTTGATGTCTAGATTTTCTCAGGCTTAAAGCCCTGGGTACAAATCATTAAGCTGTTTTTAGACCTGTTAAAATGAGAGAGGGCTTGAGAAAAGATACCTTGCCCTAACAGTCCCCTACCACTGCTACCTATATGAAGCCACCAACTTTAGGGCTCAGGGAAGTGAGGAAAGGAGATGATAACATCAGGAACTATTAAGATTAGGCTATTAAGATACCAAGTATGCTAACAATAAATTATTGACCCTATGTATGACATGCTTTCTTTTTTCATAAACAAAGTATTAAGCATGAAACTATTCATTTTCTGCTAATTGCTTGCGAATCTAAACTTTCCATGAAGGAAATGAATAGTTCTTCAAAGTTGGAATGAAACAGTAATCTGCAAATAAGGTAGTCTGAAGAATGAAAAGTATGGTTTTGAATAGAATCTAAGAGTTCATATAGAGATCACCATTCACCCTGTGAGGGGGGTGATCATGGATTTTTAATACAAACAATACTTTTGTGATTATGTACTTAGAAGGCTTACCATAACACTTTATTCTAAGATGCTAAATTAATTGTTCACTGACAACCTGTTTTCGACACATCCTAACATCTCAGGCCTTGCCTTTACATTCACAGAATCACAGAATCAGTTATGTTGGAAAAGACCTCTGAGATCATCAAGTCCAACCTATGACCTAACGTCACCATGTGTCAACTAGACCATGGCACTAAGTGCCACACCCAGTCTTTCCTTAAACACCCCCAGGGATAGCGACTCCGTCAGCTCCCTGACCTGTCCATTCTAATGTCTAATGACCCTTCCTGTGAAGAATTTCTTCCTAATGCCCAACCTGAATCTCCCCTGGCGCAGTTTAAGACTATAACAGTATTTTTTAAAGGTTGGATATTTTCCATTTATTATTTATTTATGGTATAAAAGGCAAAGACAATTTATTACCTGAATACAGGTTATTTACTATAAAACTATTGACATGAGGATGCTCTTCAATGGAACTAGAGGTAATGGAGTTTAGTCTCAGGAGATTAGATTGGAAACAATCACTTTAGAGAGGAAGTATATACTCTTTCAGTCACATGAATCAGCACATGACAGAAGAACTACAAGGAAGAAAAAAGGAGAGAATGGGAATGACAGGTGCAGAAAGTCATTGTTTTATTTGCCATTTAGAGCTGTGACAGAAGAACTGAAGGTAACATAATTGACTAGATACCTTGTGGTGTTGACTGGCTGAAAAAAAAAAAAAGATGATCACAAGAAATCAGTTCTTTATACTAAATTTCACTAGATTTCCAGAAAAAACTCAGATCAGTATACTTGGTGACTTTTTAGTAACAACTATTAAGCATTGAAACAGTCTCTTTTTGTGCAGAACAAAGATGGTAAGATCAATTGTAGCTATAGTGTTCACTCATGAATAGATCAATTTCTTTATGCTCAGCCTTTGTTGCAACATGTGTTCTTTTTCAGTATTGTTAGCATGTATTGAACTAGAAGGGAAAAAAAAAAAAAGATAAAAAGAATCTATTCAGGGCCTTGTCCCTATATTCAAGATAAGAAATTATCTTAGGAATTTAAATGTGTGTATTAGAGGATATGTGTATGTATTGTGTGTATATATATATATATATAATATATGCATACATGTGTATTTTTGGCTTTTTTTCCCCCAACTTTTTCCATTACCACTCCTCAGTTTTTCTACCTGTTTTGAATGCGCATTAAAGCCTTGTTCTCACAGAAGACTAGATTGCATTTTTTCTCCTAAGAAGGAAAAGGTTCACGGATAGACTGCTACAAGAATAGCCAAAGTCATCAGTGAAAATGCTTGACATTTTACAATTTTTCCTCTTTTGTCAAAAAAAGCACATTTTAATGAAATATCTACATGATCTTGAAAACAAGGGTACAAATTCCAGATTTTTACCTCCTCCACAGATATATTTTCCTGGCTCCTGTTTACTCCTTTCAAGAGGATCCCTCCTTGTCCATGTCAGAAGAATCACCATCTCGGTGTCTGTTGGGAAAAAATGGTAGTCAGTACTGTATGTCTAAGACTAGGAGACTCTGAATGCAAAATACTTGGCTGCTAACTCTGTCACAGGCTTTCTCAACTTCAGACCATATGTCACATGTGTAGAAGCTAATTTAAGGATTAAAAGATGATGAAATAGGCAGACTAGGTGGCAAAATTAACAGACTCAGCTATTCTGTTATATTTTCAAAATTTTTTATTTTTGTGCTTTTCTAGAGTCTTTCAACTTATGAATCTTGATGTCATTAATTCCAAATTTAAAAATATTTATTTAAAAATATTGTTTCAGCAATCATAATTTTGAAGAAAGCTTTGTAGCACCAACTGAAACTCTAAATATTTAGAAGATAGCTCCACCAAAACAATCAAATATCTTGATTTCTATTATTTTGGTTATTATTTTTTTATTACTAACTTCTGTTTGTGTATGCCTTTAACTGTCAGTACTGCATTTCTCTCTGTCTTCGGGTTCAAACACAGATGTTTACATGCATGATACCAATATTTTCTGTTTCTTGGTTATAATCTTTGTTAAGCAGTCAGATTCTTTTGTTTTTGATCTTGTTTTAAGAGATTAAGACCCACAATAAAATTTATTGTGAGTCACAGAGCAATTCTCTAAGTTAAATTGCAAGAATGTCTGTTTTTTAAAAAGATATTTGTACATGTTTGTACTTTTTTGAACTAATAATGAGTTTTCAGATGATTAAAGACTATAAACATGGTAATAACAAGTGGAGTTGCTGCTCTAGATGAACCTTCAATTTTTTCCTACCAATAACAATTTTTTTCAGTTCAAGACTTTGCGGTCATAATTAGTTATATGGCATGAGAAAGTACCTGCTTAATGCAAAGTCTAATATTTATGAGAGATTACAAAGGCGTTAGGATATACAGTGTTCCTACTATATGCAATTAACTTGAAATTATGATAATAGGAGCTGCACTTTAGGAGGCTGCTATGGCTTGCCATAGAACAGCTTATTTGCTAGTAATTCATTAAAGGAAAGACATTATGTTTTCATGGAAAGAAAAGGTTGGTTGTAAAAATAAACTGTTTAAGCCTCTATTAAGCAAAAATCCTGATGATGTTGGTTATCAACTTTAATAATATTGATTATAACCCTGAAAAATATTATGTTTGGTTTATGTAACAAGGGGGCTATACAGGGGTTGCCTGTTAGAGCAAAGATCAGGGACTGTCTCCATACTAGACTAAGCCAGTCTCAACCACTGTTGGCCAAAGCTAAAATCGTCAGTGATGCTGGTGGTGCCTCTGGCACAGCATATGTATGAAATAATAAAATACAGTGTTCAGCAGCTGTGAGAGATGAGTGAGAAAATGTCAGAGAAACACTCCTGCAGACACCAAGAGCAGAGAAGAAGGAGGGGACCTCCCCCATGCCCCTGATCAGAGATTCCCCTGCAGCCTAAAGAGAAGACCACAGTGAAGTAGCCTCCCTGCAGCCTATGGAGGACCATGTCAGAGAATATTCTCACCCTGCAGCCCGTGCAGGACAACATGGCAGAGTAAGTGGTTGTTGCCTGGAGAAAGCTGCAACCCACAGAGAACCCACACTCGAGCAGCATCCCGGCAGAAGCTGTAACCTGTAGAAAGCAGCACATGCAGCAGTAGGTTTTCTTGCAGAAATATGGCCCATGGACAAACCTACACTGAGTTAGTCTTTCCTGAAGGACTCTTTCCCAAGGAAAGGACCCACATTGTAGCAGTTCATGAAGGACTACATCCTTTTGGAGGAATGAAATGCTTGAGTAGGAAAAGAGTGTAAGGAAGAAGGAGCAGTAGAAATGAAGTGCTATGTATTAATTGCAACATAGTAGTCATCATATTGAGTAACATAGTAGTCATCATATTGAGTAAGATTACATAGAAGCATAATTTCATAACAGCATGTTATTAAAATTATTTATACTAGCTACTTCTTGATATTTTACTAGTTATTTTTGTAATTGCCGCAGGTTCTTCAATCTGCTTCTAGGAATAACATAAGGACATAATCACAAATATTTTTTTCTACTCATTATAGTGTATATAAATATATATTAACAACCACATAAAATCAGGTCAACGTCTATCTAACCTGCATTCTATCTTTGTTATTTCTCAGTAATGTATACGTAGTAAAGACCATAAGTATACTTGTCCAGTGTGTAGCAATGCCCAGTTTCTGATTCCTATAATTAAGATGACCTCTTTACCAAGATATTTTAGAAACTTCTGACTCTTTTTACTTGAGATCTGATGAAAGCAAATAAACAAACCAACCAACCCGATAATCCTGTGGCTTATTACTTTAATTAATCAATAAGATTACACTTTGCTCTAAGTACAGTATTTAGAAAGCTTGCTTATGAATGTAGCACAACTGATTCTTTCCCATGTTGTTTCTAGATGTCTGTATCCCCAATCTATATTTAGTTTATGTTATTCATATCCAAATACTGATACTGACAATTATACTTCTTACCTGCAAACATTGTATTAGTAAGAGCATCACTGAAGTTACAAGACACATATAGCACGCTGCTTGACTGACACATTTGCTTGCAATGCTATCTGTCAAAAAAAGATGAATGACGGAAGGAAAAAGAAGCAGATTTATTTTACCCTGAATG
Organism: Cephalopterus ornatus; assembly: GCA_013396775.1. Taxonomy (NCBI): domain Eukaryota; kingdom Metazoa; phylum Chordata; class Aves; order Passeriformes; family Cotingidae; genus Cephalopterus; species Cephalopterus ornatus. The sequence continues at coordinate 17,978 of VZRE01005070.1, forward strand.
ACAAACAGGAGTAAGTTGACAAGGTGTGTCGCTGACAGAACATTATATCTTCAGAAACATAAAGACATGTCTTTATTTATATATGCTTGAATTAATTTTATTTTTTTTTTCTTTCTCTCTTTCTGGTACATGTGGCATATGTACATTTGGCATTTCTCCAAACCAATTATTTTGCTGGTGCTTTGACAGACTACCTGAAATAAATTACATCAAAATTACGAGTGGTGTTTCAGGTGCTTTCATTTCTTAGGTTATTTACTTGTTAAAGAAACATTTACTTCCGCATCGTGAAGTGATTTGTAAGTTCTCAGAAGGTTTATGTTTTTTGTTGTTGCTCGTATTTCATCTTGTATTGAAACATCATCTCTCTTCAGTACTTTGTATGAAGGAGCTGTTTCTGTTTAAGTAGTAGTGCAAAGATTTTCTAGACCTAGGCATAGGTGTGGTTATGCAGCAGTTAAGAAATTCACCATTAGATTGGACATTTAGATATGTTCTCATTTTTTAATCTGCCTGCAGAATGGCATGTGGCTGTGAGCTACAATCCATAATCAAGACTCTTTTTTTATTGTATTGCAGCAGTAAGACTATGGAACCATTGACTCTGAGACAAGTATTTCTCATATTTATTTCAGTCTTTACACACACACACAAACACACAAACACACACAAACACATTTTATCTATCATCTATCTATCTATCTATCTATCTATCTATCTATCTATCTATCTATCTATCTATCTATCTACCTATCTATTTACATAATCTCTCTCCTTATAATCATTATCTATAGTCATTAAGTCCCACACCATTTTTTTTCCCCAGTAACACAGAATCGAATATTCTGGTATTCTTCCCGTGGTCAATAATATATAAGTAAGTACCATCCTGGAGTCATAGAAAGCTTTGAATGTCAAACATGAATAGAATCCTATGTATATATGTATTATAACTAAGAGAAAGATACCCTGATACTCATAAAATTGCTATGAGTGAAAAGGTCTTGTTTCTTGATGAAATATGATTTGTCTACATATGTAAAAAATAATTTTTTTGTAATAGCATAACATCATGCAATCATAGAATCACTGGATGGTTTGAGTTCGAAGGGACCTATAGAAGCCTAGAAGATAAAGGGGCTGGCGTGTCAAACACTGATAGCTGCAGAACCAGCCAAGGATTGTTGTTAAGAACACATTGTGAGAAAGGACACGATGTGGCTAGAGAAGGAGGCCATACGGAGGTAGGGCAGCATTTTTTTGGGACAAATGTCCTTTTTTTGTCCCCTGGAGATAAGCACAACACATTACAGTGCAAGCACAGCAGTGAGGTCACGAAGTGCGCATGAACTGTAGACCAAAAGCACATTCAGTAGGAGGCGATGAAGACCACAAAAGACTCCTGAAGCTCTCTGACCCATTTCCAGAAAGGTCTAGAAGAACGGAATAAGTGTAACTAATTTGCATAGAAAGCGAGATACTTATCTCCAGGATGGGGAAAACTTGTCTATAAACAGGTACCGCCACGAACCCCAGGCATGTGCCCCTGAGACCCTGGACTCTTTATCAGCTGGATCAACATTGGAATCAGGACTGGTGATCTTCCTTTCTTCTTTTCTTCCTCTCTGTTCTCTCCCTCTCTCTAATCTCACTAATGTGTTTTTATGCCAGACAATAAGGGACTAACTTATATCCATTTCCATGCCAAGTGTCTAATTTTCTAATAAAGCTCTGTAAATTTTTGCAGGCTCTCTGACTTCTGTCATTCCTTTTTGACCATGGACATCTACAAATCTTGGATGCTCCCTTCCCTTTAAGGGTGGAATGCCACAGAACCTTAAATATCACCTAGTTACACCCCCCACCCCCAGGCCAGGTTGCTCAGGGCCCTTCCAACCTGGTCTTGGACAATGAGTCATGAGTTAATACTTCAGATCATTATCATATAATGTACAGATAAAAAGTAGAAAATCAAACTGGACATAAGGAAAAATCAGACATCAATAGGTATACAGCATAAAATCCAAAAATAAAAAAGTAAGAAGCAACGGAAACAGAAAAATATTCTCTAAATAGGAATTAACCTCAAAGATTATGGAGGAAGTTTAAATACAAAACAATGAAAAATAATAAACATATTAAATGAAATATAAGATAAAAAATGAGAAGAGTTACAAATGGGGAAAATTTTTCTGAGTTTTGCATCCTTGTCTATTTTATCATAGTTTATTTTAAAATATTTTTATATTTAAAGTCAATTGTGGCAATTCCATTTTGATGCATGCTTTGAAATAGCCTAGTATCTTTGAGTGGGAACAACAGGAGCACATCTACTTCCATCTATATAGTCCCTCCAAGATGGAATTATGTAGCAGCTTTGTAGTGTAATGATTTAGGAGAAAGTTTATATACACAGAAATCCTTAAAAATTACACAGGAAAAACAGAACAAATAACCACCCAGAATCTGACAAAGACACAAAGGTTAATAATCCATCAAAACCCAGGTCCAGAGTCATCCATATTCTTTGAAAGAGAACCCTTTTAATAACTCCACAGAATAATTGGTGGTTGGTCCAGCACTTTTCTGAGTGGGAAGATCACAGTTTACAGAACCATTAATAGCATGCTCTGCAGCTCATGAGTTTTCCCTAGAGATCTTGCATCAAAGTGCTGAGCAAGCTTAATGATACAAAGTTTAAGATTTAAAAAAATAACAGCTTCAGCTATTCTGGCTTTAGTTGTATCAGCAAGAACGCATCTGAAGAGAGAATTCTTGTGCACAATATGTTACATATAGGAAAAAATGTATTAAATAAATATTCATTAATGTAAGTTTGTTAATATAATAAAAGAAGACCAATATTTATATTTATAACATTTGCTTATCAACTCCATGATGTGTTCACTTTGTCTTTGTATAACTTTAGACTATGTAGAATTTTTCAGGATTTAGATCAGATCCTTAATCTAGTAAACTCAGTAACCTCTATACTAAAATAACTGTTACAAGTAATGCCAGCTCAATATCTTTTCTGCAACACTTGGATGCATTATTTTAAATTATTAAAAAACTCTCTTAACTACAACTTTTAATAGGCATCACTACTGTTTTCAAGTTTAATTACAGAATATTGAGAAATATGAATGTGAAAATCAGCAAGAAAGAAACCAAAAATCTACCAAGCACTCTTATAATTTTGATTTGGCTGGAGAGAGGCTTGGGATGTTTTTTTAATTGATTATTTTTTTCAGAGAGAGATTCTGCAGAATGACAGATTCTGATGTAATCAGATTAGTTTTTCAATGCATTTATACTTGTTTCCCAAGATTTTGTTAGTTCTGCACAATCTGTTGCACCACTTTGGTTTAAATTGCAAAACGCAAAAATAATTTTCAGGGGGCTGTGTTATACATCTAAGTTATTATACATATATATATACATAATTATATATATTTAGAAGACCACTTAGCCAGTTTTCTGAGCCAGTGATAAATTACACAGTCAAATGTTTATTCAGTCTATCCCAAACTTAGTTGCATTGGTACCATAAGGCTTTGAATTGTCTCAGAACAAGGGGAGAATAAGATTACACCTGGACCTTGTTCATATAATTTCACCTATACGTATGATTAATTAGGTACAATTCATATTTTTGAGAACGCTTAGCTTGGAGTATAGAAGCTCATCACTTTGGGTAGGATTCATGTTGCCTAACTTTTGTAGCCTAAAATGTAGCAGTTGTGTCAAAGCCCTTTATTTAGACCTCCAGTAATATCAATGTGATAGCTAAAAGTAAATACATCATCCAAATTTTGAGTCAATGTTTGTTCTACAGATGATAACTCTTGTCACAGAAGTGAAGAAAACTAGCTGACCTAAATAAGGTACCACATAAAACTCCCTGGAGCATGAAGGGATCATCCTATTATGTATTCTGGCAACTTCTTCCTCTGAGGAGACAACTGCTCCCTCATTTTACAGTTTGGCACCCCACTTGGATCAATCGTTGTTCTCATGTGCATTACCATTTTAGCAACAATTTTGCTAGGGGCGGAGCAGTTTACGGGGTTTTCTGCTAATGAAAAATGTAAGGAATCATGTATAATTTTATATAGCTGATATGAAATATAAATGCCTTTTTTATTTAAAAGGTCAGCAGAGAGATTTAAAAATTCTACAACTTGAAGTATTTGCTACTTTATATCTTGGAGTAGGAAATTAACAGTTGGAATTTCAAGAAAGGTCAACTATGTACACACCAAAAACAATGCTTGAATTTTATTTTCAAAGCACAGAGCAATGTGATCACATGAGACTTCTATCCTCTGCAAGCCGTGGGCTAAACATTCAAGTTGAGTAACTTGAATTGTGTTGATATAAAGTTACATGTATTTTTAGGAACAACGCTCTCTTCAGGGCATTAAAATCTTGGCTGTGAAGGCAAATGCACCCTTATCTGATGTTGATAAAGACATACAAGTGCTTTTATTTTCCTAATGTATGGTGAAGGTTTTCTGGTTCATCCCCAGTTCTACTATCCTAGGGGACACAGCCAGAAGCATGCTGAACTACTAAAGCAGCAGGCTAAGAGCCTTACTGCCTGCAATGCATGGTGAAGGCTAGTCCTTGTTCTTTCTTTAAAGAGTATTAGAAAAGAAAACACCTTAATTCCTTTTGGAGTCATATGGACAAAGAAAAATCTAGAACAAAAAACACAGTATCTAACCTTTCAACAAAGAAAACAACATGAAAAATTAAAACAAGGTTCTTCTTTTTAATTGCTTAAAATGTCAAAAAGGTGAATTTCAGAGTAGTTTAGTTTGAAAGTTATTATGAAGCTAATTTCTAATAAAAAGTTTAATTGTTTTTTTTTTAGACAAGTCACTTGGTTTACTTCCAAAACAAAAAAATTAAATTATAATGGAATTATAATTAACAGATATTTGGAAGATACTGCACTTGCTACTTGATTCATTTCAGGCTATCTTTATTATTGAGAGCTTCCTTTCACAAAACTTAAAGTTGTGTTAGGATATTATAATAATTTTAATTTATGTTTTATGATCACCCATGGATTTTTTTTGCTATTTTTCAGATAGTAACAAAACTCCAAAGCAGTTTCTCAACCCCACAGAATCAGAGCAGACAGCTGGCCTTGGTGATAGATGTCAACAGTTCCTGAACATTAGGTTGATACAGTGTGGTTTATGGTAGCTGTTTGGGAAGGCAAGAAAGGCCAGTATTTCCCTTCAGCTTTGAAATATTTAGATGACAAACACATGAATTCTGAAGCCACAAAGTGACAGAAGCTGAGGAAAATCTCTGTTGAGCTTCTGTGACTGCAAATCCACTCTGCAGAGTGTTTGCAGAAAAACACAAAGGTAAAAGAAAAAAAAATCCTTCTATTGAAACACAGGTGACAGTGATAGAATGACATCTTTTGATATCAATAGTCAGTACTAATCTTTTTTCCATGACCTTCTTTAAGTACTTTCCTAATCTACTGAAAGGGCTATTTATGCTCTCTGTATACAAACCAGGATTCATCTGACTTTAGTTTTTTAGAAATCTGTAAATTTAAATAGTTATGTCAGGATTCACTTGTGGGGAAAAAAATCATCACCTTAAGCCATTTAGAAAAGCTTAGGGTATATCCTACTCCTCTCCACAGTTCTGGTAGATCCATTGCACAATAAAAACTAGGGGACCCAGAGCCCTCCCTGGGCATCAGCTATAGATCCCTCAGTGCCCAAAATCTGCCCAAAACTTGTATGCAAGTCTGTATTCAGGCAACTAAATCTAGATTCAGATTTCACAGCTAGTGAATAGGGAGATTTTGTCATTTCCAGAAAAGGAAGTAGTTTGGACACCTATTTTAGGACAACATACATTTCTGGAGATGTCTATTTCTTTGTCAAAGAAACTTGTTGACAATTTAAGAGTAAGGTTCTGATTCAAGCCATCACTAGACACCTCAGTATAGTTTTCTAAGCTCTTGCTGAAGCATAAGATATTTTTCTACCCTCTCTCAATAAGATAGTATCTTGCCTTGAGGCCTAGGCTACTAAGACCTACTAATACACTCAATGCTTTGACTCTTGATGCCAAACAAGAGCATTATGGTTTGTTTAGAGGTTCCAAGAATGTTGACTTCTCTAGCCCTGTTGATCACAATGAAATATAGTAGATAATTTAGCTGAATGAACGGAGGAGTCTATTTAGAAATAGTACACCTATCTTTACTAACTATGTTGATTGATTTGCATTCATTACAATGGGTGTTTAGATATGTCCTTCATGTGTAAATAGATCTACTGTTTATACTGAAATAGAGATATATAAAAATAGATCTGAACCTCACTGTAAATATTGAGGAGACTGTACATTTGCTTACTCTGCCACTCTGAAGTCAACTAGGAACTGCATCTAAGTTCTGGTTCTTGTAACTTTTAGGTCTTACATGAGCTCCACATGAACTTTATGTTGTTGTCAGGATCTGCAAAACTCCAACTTTTGATTCAGATAACTACCAGGAAAGGAAAACGTTGTTGTTTCTAATAGTGACACAAGTTGTAGATGCTGCATGAAACTGTTTTCCATTCAACAGGTTCTAAAATTCATCTGCAGGTTACAAAACCAAGGCCTTGCCAATGCATTTACAGTAAATTGAATCACTAGCTGCTCTAGAAGTACTCACACTCTAGTGGCTTTGCCTGATATTTGGCAAGCAAAATTCAACTCAAAAGATTTAGAGTAAAAGGTCACAATCAAATCCAAATAATAACACACTACTTGTCATAAATTCATCAACATTACAATAACTGTTGGAAAAAACCACTTCCTCCCCTGACTTTATGATACCAGCTCATTTTCTTTGTCCTGTTCCTGAGACAGTGAATCCCTCCAAGCCTCTTAATACAGTGGAAAACATGCTGGAAAATAAAACGTGTTAAGGTTTCTCGAGGTTTACAGATTTGTCAGCAAGTTAAACAATGCTGTGGTTTTGTCTGTTCATCTTAAATCCTACTTGACTGATGCAAGAATAAGATTAAAATGCATTCAAAACCATTTGGTTATTACATGAAAAATACACTATTTAGAAAAGTAAATGTTAATAATAATAATAATAGAAAAAACAAAAACCCCCACACAAAGAAACCCAAGCAAAAGTGACACAATTAAAGAATGAATATGCACAGCTGTCTTAAATTTTTTTTTTTTTGCTTTTTCTTATGTCCTCTATCAGCGTGGTTATTAAAACAAATTTAAAACACTGAATATGAAAACTCTATCAGCATTAATTTCTCACTTGGATGTTAGCTGTTACAGTAATTTATCATACTAATGTGTACATTGATTTAGGCACACAGTGAAACCATTCTTAGTGAGGGAACCTTGGAATGCCTTTTAATGCCATCTCATGGAGGCTACATGCAACTGATGAAAACTGCCTTTCCTTCCATCGTAAAAGTAGCTAACAGATCTATTATTTGGATAAGGAGAACAAGTGGAATTTTATGATTACATAAACAAACATAAGCATTTTCATTTAGGGTATTTTAGGATATTTAAAAATAGTGTTCAGTAGGCATCTAAAATGTTGATATAAACTTAGTTTACTCAGAATAAAGCACATTCTGAATTGCCATTAAGTACTGACAGATATGTATATATACTTAGAAAGACACGGTGTTACCACTGCTTATTAGTATCATTTTGGACACTAATATCTGTCAGTCCAAATGACAGTTCAGAATTCATTGTTTGGAAAAGAGGAAAATGATACTTGGATTCCACTTGGGTATCGCATGTTATATTGATCTGAGGTTATGATTTTATGGTTATGTTGATTTTGAGGCCTTTTTCATGGAACTGCATGTGAAAACGCTGGGATGCATCTGGCAGATTTTCAGCCAAAGCATCAGAAAGAATGTCCAATGCCTACTCCACTGCATGGAAAAAAGGCCACTTCATGGCATAGGCCATATTTTTGGTGTTGTTGACAGTCCTGTCTCTGTCATCTCACTCCAGACAAACCACAGCGCAATTATAAGAGATGTTAGCACAAATGCATCTTTACTTGCAGTCAGCACGTGGCTCTGTATTTCTTCTGGATAGACAACAACGCAGAGCAATGTTGTGATAGACCCTGCCTCCCTCCTGACCATCTTGGCTCTTCTGCTGTTTTTTCCTAGTATCTTACTAAGGGTACTTGTGTCCACATAAGATAAACCTCACTTATAACATTATCTGAAGTCTGCTCAGTCTCATGGGTTTGTTTGTATTGATTTCTTTGGACTCTGGATAACAGCGTTGCCTTTCTGATGTGCAGTGAATAAGTAATTAGAGGTTTTATGCTTAGGACTAAGTCTCTCAGAAACTCTCATAGGAACTGGAGAAGTCACTCAAATCCCATTAAGAAACACTGGATGACATATTTAGCTGTCAGATCAATTCATGTGTTGCAAATAATTTACCTGAAGTATAACTGAACCTGATTTTTGCTGATTCTGAGGTTTTTATGAGATTACTTAGTCATTCACCAGGACCCTTATCTGATGACGTAAAGTATATGGCCACCTTTGTCAAATTTACTGAGTGAAATATTAGAAACGGCCCCAAATAAATTGGAATAGCAAATAGAAACCAACTTTTCATGTGCGTATCTCATTTGTCAGATGTTTCTAGAATTTCACTTTCAGTAAAATGCAATAACATTTTGTGTATGATGATTAAAAATATGATGAAACCTATATAAAAGTGTATCTACATACAATAAATGTGAATTTTGCAAAAAAGAAAACAGAGTTCTGTCACAAGACTTTTTTTTTTCTCCTTTGTAGTTCTGTTTGCAAGCTTTGTTCCTAAAGGATCACAATTGAAACCACAGCTGTTGAATTTTGATTGCAACAGTTTAATTAAGACCTATATTTTTACTTAGGAACAAAAAATAAAGAGGCAGAATTATCTAATTGTGTCTATTTTTGTGAAATTTGTGTTCACAGTTCAATCCACTCCTATGTAAGAAGACCATTGACAATGTTTGTGGGTTGACTATTTTGGTCTTGAAGTAACAAAGTGAATGTTATCAAAATCCAGTTCATTTTTTGAGTAGAGAAACACATAAATCACAAAAAAACCAAGTAAACATATAGTTTGTTTATACACATGCATATATATGTTATATATATGTATGTAAAATAGAAAGTGATATAAGGAATAAGCAGAGATGATACAGATGCAGATATAGGCACTCTTTTTTTTTCAGATATATGAAAGGACTAAAAAAGGGATCAGTTCATAGACTAACTAGAAAACCAGAAGAATAATGAAGCCTTCTTCTGTTGGATTTTCTATTACTTTAAACCAAATTTTACATGTAATCCATAGATGGCACTTTGTCTCGGCATGCATTATTCCACACCCACTACAAGATTAAAGCAGCACAATGGACACCTAGACAGCATAGTTTCAAAATGCAACCATATCTAGAAAGCTGTGTATGGTATGTCACAGCAGAATCAACTTGCATTAGCTTGGTAAATCTGTACTGCATCACTGATCATTAGCTCCAGTTCATCCATTATGGTGCAGAGATTGCTTACTGTTGTTCCCAGGGCTCTTTTATATGGAAGAGCAATAGTGCTGTCTGCCAAAACGGTATTGCCCTGTCAGAGTAGTTTTAATTGAGCTGAGCCATAGGACCCTGCCCAGTGCTGTTACGGGAGCAGAGAGCCATTTGGTGAATAGCACACTATGAGATTATGGCTGTTAAGAGTATAATGAACAGTTACTTTAATATCCTACCCAACTAGAACACTATAAACGTGTCCATAGGTAGTCATTTTACCTAGTTATCCTGTTTTCTAAAGCAGTGTGGGTCTGATGCTTTGTGTCTATTTTTATGTGAAAATTACTGCTTGTATTGCCAATAAGTGCTATCCATTCTGTGGTCATGTGAGGGACACAGAAGAGGTCATCTTTAGAAAGCAAACATTTTCTATTTAAATTCCTTCTACATTTTTAAAGCAACTATTTTACTCAAGGAGAATGAAAACTAAATATTTTATGTATTTCTACAGTGAAAATGGAGATGGAAAAACTAGTTGACTAGGAAAATATTTTGTTTTCCAGCTTATGAGAGATGATTGTAAATAATGTCAAATAGAAACAGGGGTAAATAGGCACTTATTCAATTATTCAATCTGAGAAGTTCTGATATCTGAATGTATATTCCTTAATTTAAATAATTCCTTTTTGATTTCCAATTAATTTACAGGGCAGCATATGAGACGAGCAACATGTCTGGAAAGAAACCAAACAATAACTAAATGTTTCCCATCAAGCTTATGCACATTTGTGTATGGAAAAAAAAATAAATTCATGAGCAAACAAAATGAAATTAGAAATGTAAATTCTTTCCAGAGCTGTCGAATACGGGACATAAACAGAAGTTCCCTTTATTTCATATCTCTAGCAGATCATCAGAGATCATATAAATATATATGGTGATTTCTTGTAATGATGATGACTTGTGAAATCCCATTAATTCTATTTAACTGTCTTATCTATCTCAGGTTGCAATCTGCTGTGAATGTGGGGCTCACTGTACTTCCATTATATAGACAATTTAATGTGTTTGCCCAGCATTGGAGACATGTGGGAGAATCATCAGTTTGCAATACAATGGCTTTGTGGGGACCAGAACCTGGAGTTATTTTTCAGAGACAGAAAAGAAAAAAAAAAAAACAACAGAGAGGGCTTAGACAAGTTGGAAGTCTTTAAAAAGACTTTTAAAAAAAGTCTTTGTGGTGAATACAACTCTCCTTAACACACTCTTTATAGCCAGCAGAGAGAAAAATAGATCTAAAAGGCACAATTTTTCTAATGCTGTTTTTAACTTCATGTAAGGACAGGATGAATCACTGTCCAGAAATACCTATTTCTTTTGAAAAGATTTTGAACTATGTATATGGAGTATTCTCAAACGGTGAAGAAACTTTTAACTAGCCAAAGATAGATACACTTTTTATCTTCTTTAGGTATTTTTGTGCAAGCTAAAACAAAGCATGTTTGTCTTTTCATAAGATGTAGACTACTCCATGAATCTGAAGTGCAAATCCCTTTACAATGCCTTTACAATGTATAAGCATTGTGAGAAAAACATTTATGCTATAAATATACTTTTATTAAGTCACAAAGTAAAAATCATTTTAAAATAGGAGATTTCTAATTCTCTATGCAGTTGTGAGAATCTCTGGAAGACCATGTCTGTAACAGTCTACCTCTTCATCTGTTGAAATGAAGTCATAATGCTTCCTGGCCAATGGAGAAGACAGTCTTATGCTACTGCCCTCCCTGATTCCACTCCCATTCTTCCCGTCTCATTTTGTCTGGTTTTGCATATCATGTTCTAATATTTAGTCAATCAATAGAGATAAGTGCACTGTTAAAAAAAGTAAACTTTTTTTCTCTTCGTCTTCCTGTTTTCCTATTTCCTTACCTCTTTGTCTCTTTCTCCTTACCTTCCTCCTTTCTCTCATTCTAGTTATTTTTCTTAGGGCTAGCAAGGGGTTAGCTGCATGTCAGAGCTGGTGTGAAGTATTATATAGGAATCTCTCTGATAAAGAGAGATTACTCGCTGCATCAAAAGACCAAAAACTCACTGGCAGCAGAACAGTTGACTGACTTCTCAGTCTCAGCAGCACTTGCCCTAACCAATCCAGCCCTGACCTTTGCAGCTGTAGGGGCCACGACTGTAGCCTGACACATCTAGAACATGTTGGACTTGGAATGACCTACAGGATCACTTGTCATCCCTGCAGAAAACTTGTAAAATGAAAGCAAGCAACGCAAAGTCACTGTTGGAAAGAGTATGTGAAACCTGGTTTTAATCACTTCATCACCAGGGAATCTGTAGATTCGACTTGAAAAACTCCATAGGGAGGAAAGGCATATCACGTCAGGTCAAAAGTGAAATGCCATCTGGATAGAAGAAATTATTTAAGACATTGTGTACAAGCTATTTTGTTTGCCTCTTTTTATCCAAACTCCAACTGCCTCTAACATTAAAAATGGATATCTAGAAACTTTATTGCTGCAGGACTCTACTCTTACTTAAAAATAAATTTGGCTGATGAAGGTAATTGTTGTTATGGTGAGTCATTTGACCACCAATGGAGAATTTTAAAACTGTTTCAAATGACATTACAAACAGCCAAGATATGAAAATTCCTTTTTTTTTTTATTTTCCCAGCTGTTTTAGTTATTATGCATTTTAGAAGCCAGCATTTTGGGGGAAAGGGTTGTGCTTTCCTCACAAATTAAATGTGCAAAGGGGCTTGAACAGAAACATTTGAATTATACTGATAGAATATTTTTTTTTCTCCTATCAGTATAAAATATGAAAATTTCATATGAAATATGAAAAAGAGAAAATACATGGTACAATCTATAATAATTTATAACATTATTTTCTATATCTCTGACATTACCAAATTAAAATAATTTTCTCATTTCCACTCTTAATAACTTCTGTTTCAGTTTTGAAACCACAATGGAAATTAAAGGAAATCAAAGGAAATATCATTACAAAAGCTGATTGCATATAATATCAGGGACTTCACTGAAAGAAAATTAGTATAAAGGAAGCTTTTAAGTTGTCAGACCTGACACAGACAAATAGAAGGGAGATATTTTAGACTTAAGATTTTTTTAAAACTATAAATAGCTCCTTTTCTACTTAAAAGAAACTGTCTTGAATATCACTGAATAACATCTGTTGAAAAATATAACTAAAAGTACATAGAATGACCTTTCTTTGCAACAGAAAAAAAGGACTGAATTTTAAAAGGAAGCTTAGAAACATTTACCACCTGTTATTTTCATACAGCATAATAATAAATAAGACTATGTAATAAAAGAATACTAGCATATTTAGTTTCAGGAAATTAATTTTGAGTGAATTAAAAAAGCCTATGAGCAAAGTGTGATGAACTAAAATAAACAAATTGGAAGAATTTTGGAAAATATTCAAAATAGCACTTTGAAAAATTAAGCCTGTAGGAAATATATATGAATCCATATGAAAATACAAAATGTTCCATGAATTATTAAGAATGAAAAGGAGCATGAAGCTGGAGAGGAGGAAGTTAAAAAAAAAAGCAAAGTGGCATATTCAGGATCAATGAACATAGCTTGACAAGAACTATGTTGATAAGAACTCACAAATTAAAAAGGTAGTCATTATTATTCTTACTTAAAACCTATCAAATTCTTGTAATTATGGTTTGATCTAAAACTCAATGTGGCTAGCTTAAGTTTTCTAATTCCTTGAGTGGATTGATGACAGAGACAGAAATTTTTCTTTTTCATTTATTGTCAAGGTTATGTAACACTTCAAGAGAACTTTTGTAACAGAGATTAGAACAAGACTTGCTTCTGACTTGTTTCAAGGATATTCTTTCTCAAAAACGACAAACAATGAGATTCAAGTCTTCTCAAAACAAGAGAACAATGTCTATACTTTTGTAGATGGTACAATCATTAAAGTTAGGTGAAATGATTTTAAAAGAATTCCGCAAAAGAAACCAAATCAAGGCTTTGACATTCACAGTTGGAAGGGACTTCCCTTTCAATCCATCACCTGATGAACACCCACCCACTGGACACCCACCCACTTTGGGGGATGGAGGGGCAGAGATCCTGATGCTCACCATCAGGATCTTACTTTTTAACTCTGTGTTACAAACATAAAATTGTGAAGAAAATGAAAAACTCAACATGCCATATAGTCCACAGATGCAAGCACAGAAACTAGATGGAGGTCTGGTGCTTTGCATTGCTATTACGTGGGTGAAAGGGACATGGGGGTTGTTGAGCAAAGCATAGGCCACATGGTCTCGTTTTTCTACCTGATACCCAGAAATGTTTTGTACAAACCAAGTACACCTCCTACCAAGAAATATTCTGTACAATGTGCCCACAAAGAACAGATTTGACCACAGTCCCACTCACAGTACTTTGCACAATAATGATTAATGAGATGTAAAGAGTACCCCAATTTTGCATCTAAATGGGGCATGAGAATTTGATGTGAAATGCAGGGACAGACTGATGGTTTTTTCCTCCTTGCCTTCCCCAGAAGGGACTCCTTTTAGGAAGCTTTAGGTCCTCTATGCTGAGTGTTGACCAAGGATATTAAGTTTGTGATTGAAATCTTATTGTTAGTGCTATATATAGATACTCTGCAATTAATGCAATTACCACTGGCAATCCAAAAGAACCTTATGTGCTGCATTCATTAAATCACGGTATTTGTGAATCCAACTTTTGAATGTGACTGAACTTGCACAACACTGTCAAAGTCCAGAACCGATCCCTAAATACAGGATTAGTGACACTTTTGTGGCTTTTCAAGCAAAGAATTTACCTACAGTTGCAGCAGAACCTTTAACAACTATATTAAGCAACGTGGGGTTTGTATGTACAGAGCAAATCTTCAAAGTGATTTAACCTCATCTCCAGTTGTTGCATCTTTCAAGGGGTTTGACTGCTGGATTTGAATAAACTGAGTTATCACAGTGGCAAGTAGAACAGTATGAAACCAGACAGTGCTGTTGCAGTCAAAGTCTGGACTTAATTATTGAATCCAAGATTTGTTCTCCTACTTTTGCTTGCATATGTAAGGGTGTAAAATGTTTTACTTTGAATAACTGCAATTGTATTGAATTTGGGTCCAGGATTTCTTCCAGCAATATATCCCCATTTATAAAAATCTATTTGATTTAGTTTATTCTGTATTTAATGTAATTAATATTGACAGGAAGCTGAACATGAGCCA
>VZRE01005071.1:181-144907 GCA_013396775.1 Cephalopterus ornatus
GGGGGGCGGCCCCGGCGGTGCCCGCACCTGGCGGCAGGTAGCGGCGGGGCGGTGCTGCCGCGGGGACGGGCGCTGTCCCTAAAACACTCGCTGCGGCAGAGGCACCGGCGGTCAGCGATCGTCTGCAAGCCGACGCGAAGCGCCTTCATGTCGCTGCCCTTGGATTTAGCGCCCCGTTGCAGAGAGAAGCGTGCTGATTTCCCCGTGAAATGTCAGGAGATGCTGCAGCAGCCGGAGTGACGGCGCTGGGAGCAGGGGTCCGGCGCCAGTCCGCTGGCAGGGGAGGTGCTGGCCGCCCCATCCCCGCACGCACCGCACCCCGGGGAAAGCCGTGAGGCAGGAGCCTGCGCTTGTGAGCGGCGTGGCACGGCCAGTGTGTCCCCGCGACCGTGTCACCCACCGCGGCACGCTGCAGGCGCCGGCGCAGATGTCTCGGGATGTGTGGCTGGGTGTACTTAGGGGTTTTTTTTATCGTACGTTTTTTATCAAAGGGAATGTGATTGATGCTGTGCACTTGTTTTACACCTACAAGTGTGCATATTTCATTGTTTCCAGTTTTAGAATCAGTAGTATAACTGATGTCTCTGTGTGAAAAGGCTTAATCGTGAAAGCTGCTCAGTACCTTTGGCCCAGCCATAAGCCTCCTGCAGTCATGTCCTCACATTTCCCTCAGTGGATTAGAGCACAGGTCTGGAAGTCTGTGACTTCCAGGGGGAGATGTGGCTTCTGTGAGTTTCCGGGGATTTGGCCAATACAATTAGTGTTTAATATTCTACTTTATCACCTGAATATAACCTTGCTTTGCTTCCTCAAGGGACTTAACATTTTTATTGACTGTATTAGGGCTACAGATAGGACGTGAAGGTTATAAGATATTGGACATAAGGAAGATGGAATAGGAAGGCAGGGTAGCAAAGCATTGTCTCGAAATAAAAAATGTAGGAATTGCAGTGAAATTTGAAAAATTTCTTTGTGGTATGTTGCCATCTTGATATGAGGGATGAGAGTTCTGAAGCAAAGAATTATTCTATTGCCGCTGTGTAATTTGCACGATAGAATGATAACACAGTTATTTCTGTGGCTTTGGATTACTATCAGGGGATAGTCCCTACAGCTCATTTATTTGACTGTTGTATCAAGCCAGGAAAGGCTTGAAAGAGGGACAAAAAGAGCATGCTGTCCAGTCTGAGATGGGGATATGGCTCTTCCTGGAGGCACTTCTCTTGATGTCAGTGATGTGAGAAAGGGTTTGTCATTGAGCCCAAGCAAAAGGGAATCCAACAGTATTCCTTTCCTGGAACATGCTTGATCCCTCATTAAGGGAGGCCTCTAGACAAAAAGGCCACATGTTGCAATGTCCAAATCACATGTCAGGGAATGTGATGAGTCCTGGCAATCTTTAGTGGTGGATGCTGAAAATGCTGGGTTTTGGAGGGGATTAACCAGGGTTTGAACCAAAGCAAATTCATTGTTTTATTTCAATCCTCAGTTTCATTCTATCAGGTTCTGAGAGTTTCTCAAAAAGTGCAGAGCTACTGCTCTCTACAGTGGCACATGGGAGAAACTCGGAGTCTTTTCAGGAAGGGCAACAAGCCAGACCTCATGCATAGTTATGTTGCGCTCCTTTGAAAGAATTCTAAAGGTGTTGATAACACTTCTGTTTCTTTGTTATAGAGCCTAAGCACCTACATATTGTGCCAATGGTTGCATTAGAGGTGTTTTCTTCTTAATAACGTGCCCTTTTTTCTACTGTGTGGTAAGAGGCAACACTGTTTATTTTTCTATGTGAGCTTTTTTAAGCTATGCAGTAGAAGAAGTGGAGCCTTGTACCAGCCTTGGCAGGAAATATGAGGCAGATTCTGCTCATACTTGAGGGGGGAACCTTGCTCACTCTGAGCATCCTACTTAATTCCCAGGGCAACAAATGGAGTAAGGATATTTGTTGAGATAAAGCTTACAGGATCAGAATCTAGTTTATCATCATCTATTATTATTAATAAATGATAAAGAAATTCACAGACACACACACATACATATACTTATTTTTTCTTTTTCCCTAACAGGCCAAAAAGTTATAATTTCTGAACGTAATCTATTCCTACAAGATATCCCCAGTGTCATTTGGTTTACTTTTAAAATACAGGGAAGTATAAACAAAATATGTGCTGTGATTCGTAGATTTACAGTCTGTAGAGAGTTCATGCTTCTCGAATCTTGGTGAGTACACAGGGATGATACCTGAATCATCTAGTGAACAACTGTGAAACAAAAACGTTTGTGTTCACTTAGTGAGCAAGTTGATGACAAAATAGATCAGGAAAGTGTCAGCAGAGCATCAGTAAAGACTTTTTGTACTATGTAAAGAGTCTTTGTACTGAGTAAATCAAATACTGCAAGTACATGCAACCACTGCATAATCACACATATTGCATGGCCATGCAGCATTGTGAGAATGTATTTGATAGTATGCAAGAATATAAATCAACTTTAATTTTAGAATATCAGCTGTTTTGGAAAATTAATGTGTAATATATGTGCAGTGTTTGACAACAAATGCATGAGAGAAATAGGAAAATTTTAGAAATGTGCTGTAGACCTCCAAAACAACTGGAAAAAATCCTTGGTAAATGAAGAAACTGTAACAAAATGTAAAGGCCTCCTTTTTTCACAGAGTAAATATACATTATGAGGATTTTTTTTTCAAGTCCTTATCCTGCATTGGAAGTTAGAATGACTCCATATGAACCAGTCTGGTTTCTTGCATAATCATACAAAGTGTCTTCGCAAATCTTGGAAACCCTAATTAGTCACTTGGAAGATGTGAGCTGAGCCTTCAGCCTTTACTGAGGTCTTCCTGGGGACATGATAAATACCAGAAGCGCGAGACTGCCTAAAGTTTCTGATGCTACATTAAATACTTAGAGAATGTGCTGCCTTCTCTGCCAGCTTAAACACCTCTACTTCAGTTGTGGTTCATTTCAACCAGAGTTTGGGCTACTATTCCGCAATCTTGTGCGTTTTGTGTTTTGGTTTGTTGTTTGGTTTTGTTTGTTTGTTGTTTTGTCGTATGGGAGATTAGAGCCAGCAATCACTGATGGATAAAAAGCCCTTGAATAAGGAAAACCACAACCCAGAAATGAAGATATTTGAACTTTTTTAAAGTTTTATAGTGAGGCAGCTGTTCCATGCAGATAACCTCACTTTGAGTCAGTGAGGACAACCCTTAAGGCAGAGGAAGACTTGAATGAGTCTGTGTCAGTGGTTACGTGTAGAAGGTATTGCATGAACCTAGACTAGAAGCAATCAAAATGTTTAGGAGTAGCTTTGATTGGATGAGAAAATACAGTTTTGTCCCTGTGCTTGCCAAAAATTGGCCAAGTTGACAGAGGGTGCACAGCAAGGTCAGATAAAATGAGGCGAAAGAGGTTGTGGAAACTTGATGGTGCACCAAGGGACAGCAGAGGACAAAAAATGGTAAAACAGATTTATTTTTTTTTTCTGGGACAAACTAAGCAATATTTTGCCTTAGTTCAGATACAGGAGGATAAGGACTACTCTTGCTCTGGATGTTCCATTAAACGAACACCCAATGGATGTTGATCTCTAAAGACTTTTTGTTTGTTACTATAATTCAGCTCATTTTGAGTATAAGTTTGTATTCTTTAATAGCAATGAAATATATTTAGAACTGATGAATGCCAAAAGCACTTTGTCCACTGTTCAGCCACTTGTCTAGGCATGCTGTCACTTCTGACTCATTTGTACTATTGATTTTGGAGGTGGAAGATCAGTCCCCTCCATTACCACTTCACTTTAATATGAAAATGAAATATTTTGACACTTTCAAGATTCCTAGGTTGGATGTTTTGGGGGTTTTTTGTATTTACATAAAAAATTGCAGGTAAATATTTCTACAACCTCCTACTTTTTAAAAAATATAAACTACTAATATTTTAATAGTGTTTATTTTTCAGTGTTTAGTTTTGTGAAAAAATCCTCAAAGCAAGGCTTATTAATTGGTTGCTTACATGTGTATCAGATACAGGTTCTGAAAATTACTTTTGCATGAATTAGAGGGAGAGAGGATGGATGAACATATAGATTCTGTGACAAAAAATGACCTGTAGATTTGTGACATTTTGATCAAAGTGTTCATGCTAGAGAACAGGAAACAAAAATCCTGAAAATATCAGAATAATGACATTTTTTGAAACAAAATATTTAATGCTATTTTAGTGTTAATGATTTTATTGTTCATTTTTTTCCCCACAACCATCTTTAATAATACTTTAGATACAAGGAAAAGGTTTATTTGTAGTTGAGTGAGACAACTGATCTAGAAAATTGCAGACCTTGGATTTTGCAGTTTCAAACAACAAAGCATTGTGAACCTGTGAGGCAGGAGCACACTGAGCAAGAGTTGGGCAGTGCGTTTGTGACTTGGAGCATTTTCAGGGCCTTGTGGGTGAGACTTCAGTTGATTTTATGAGGTGCAACTCAGCTACATTAATCCTTGGACCCATCACTTTATCAAAGACCCCACTTGGCAGGATGAGGAAATGAGTTGGGTGGGTCAGTGCTGGCACTGAGCCTAAATAAGCTGCTTGGCTTCCCAAATTATAGCTCCTGTACTAGCTCACCCCCAAATCACCAGATGTGAGGCTCTTGGTTTTTCACACCCCAGCCCTGCAGTGTTTCCTCTTGCAAAAACATAATTAAAGAGTGACTGAAAGAGAAGGGAAAATCATGGCTCAATATTTGTGAGTGGGGAAATCCAAGATCTGTCTGCTAATATGGAAATCATGCCTGGTTTTTATTCTGTCAATGAAGTGATCCCTTATTCAGCTGTGGCACCGGCCGTGTGAGCTAGTGTTTTTGGTGGTAAGAAATTGTGATAAGTGAAGCTGGCAAATTAAAGGGAGAAAAATAATTTCTCATAGTGTCTTTATGTCACTGTTGCACAAAACCTATTTTAAAATATTTTTTAAATTATTGTAATTTAAAAGACTGCAGCTGTTTCGGAGAACCATGAGCAAGTGCTACTCTTTTTCAAAAGAGAAAAAACAGGAGGAGGAAGGAGAAAATATGTAGCAGGCTGCCGTGATTTCAGCCCATCGTGGGCAGGAGTCAGCTGTACTGCTGTAGCATGGTAGTCTCAGAGTGGGGAGACCATTGGTATCACCTGTGGGTCTTATGTGCTGTCCCCCTTCAGATGGGTAAGTGCAGTGCTGGGGTTGATGGCAGGGCATTGTATCAGTGGTGATGTCAGAAAGTACAGAGATTGTCCCTTGCTTATGGTGATGTCATCAGATACAGCCGTTCTAATTTTATTACCTACAGTTAATTGTACTTGATTTTCTAAAGGTGCTTTTCCTTACGCTCTGAATCTGCACGTAAAAGTCTTGTGAGCTCTTTGATTGGCCCTATTCATATCTCCTGTATTTGCACAGCATTAATATAAATTGCATATGGGAAGAGCTTGTTATTAAATCTAGGTATTAGAGAGCAACCCTAATTTTTGCATGCTTCAGTTTTAAGCAAACACCAGTTTTCATCGAGGGCCTCTCGTTTAGTGTTCCCTTTCTGAAAGGAGATGTTGGAGGGTAGAGGGCTGGTTGCTGGTAAACACATGTGCACTGAGTTCATACTCATTCAGCTGCACTCCATAAAGGTAGGGCCTGTAAATGAATGGATATAAGCAGAAGAGTTTGTATCAGGAATACAGGAGATGCTGTGCTGACCATTTTCTGTCAGCTGTAGTCTAGCTTCTCTCCTGGCTTAGGTTTGCAATCCTCTTTAAAGGTGAGCTGCTGTCTGGGCAGCCTGGTAATAAGAGCACCTGCAGCACCAAACCGTGAGTGGGAGTAGGGCAGCTGCTGGTGTCTCTATAGGAATGGATAAAATAAAATGCAGAGTAAAACATGCTTCCACCTATTACTTGTGTAGCCTTCTGCATTTGGACTTTTTCTTTCCTTTGTGCATCAGGGAACAGATTTTCTTTCAGAGCTTGTGAGGATGTTCTGGCTTTCTCATCAAACACCGCCAGGGATATGCTACCGACTTGCCTGGTGGGAATGCAGATCTGGGGCTGGCTGTACTTTGTGCATTCTACGGAAGAATGAGAAGCTGTAATTACCTTTCCAGCAAAATCCCTTATGGGCTTTAGTGCCACTTGGGGTATCCCTCTGGAGTCTCTCAGCCAGGATTTGGCCTGGGGTCATCTCTAGCAGGACTGTTTTAATGTTGCCTGCATTCAGAGTGGGGTGTTAAGTGTCCTTTGCAGACTGTGTAGGTTGCACAGGTCTTGGGAGGGCTGTAAGATTTGCAGGCAGGAAGATGGCTTTCTGTGCATGCTGAGTGGGTTTTTAAAAAGCATGCTTTATTGTTAAGAGCCTTGAATATCTTCCTTTTTTTTTTTTTTAATGTACTTCATAACGTGCAGCTTTTTGAAAATAGATTTTTCTTCCTTATTATTTATTTAAGAAAAAAAAATTATTTCCCTAATAATTCTGATTTTGTCCTAGTTCAGTTTTCATGTTCAGCTAAAAATAGAGGTGTAGAATACCAAGAGAAAAATGTGCTCACAGAACTCTGGTGAAAATCAAAGAGAGGTAGACACGTTTATAGATCACATTCGCAGCTAGTTGTTAATGCTGTTCACGTTCCCACTGAAGTCAATGGAAATTCACAGTAAGTGTGGTTAGGCGTCTGTGCTGGGCAGTCTGCAGTGTTTTCTAGAGATACCCTCACTCTAAATTGCTTCACGGGCTAAGGTATTTAAAGACTTCTCTTTCTGTTAGATCATTTAAAAAAGGGTTGAGAGACTGTGTGCTACCTGTGAAAACACTGTGGATCCCAGCTACAGCATGTCAGAAGTTTATCTTTTATTTGCTGGAATAACACAAAGGACAAACAAACTGTGGTAAAAAGGTTTGTAATTATTAAGAATAAATATGACTCTGCAGAAGGCTATTGTTTTATTTTTCAGGCTTAAAATGAGTCTGAGTATGCAGAATATTCAGTTTGTTGATCTGACCCAGGCTGCTTTTTATGGTCCCACTCCTTTTTGAAAGAGTTGATTACTTTTATTTCTTTTAAAGAGAAGAGTCATCATCAGCTGCCACACCTGCAGAATGCCTTAGCAGTTCTCAAAGAAAACAGAAGGGTTTTGTCTTAAAGTGATATTTTATTATGGAGGCATGAATGTGAACTCCAGAGAATTAGTGAGAAGTCTATAGAGCATGGTATTTCTCAAAATTTTGTGAGACGTTTTGTTAAAGCCAGTAAGTTGCAGTTGTGTAATCTCTCAAAAGTGACCTCATTATTAAAATAATTTTTATTTTTTTTCAGGAGAAACTGTTTTTTATTCTGTAATTTAATAATCAATATCTCAAGCGTTTAAATTACATTGAGGGTGAAAAGCACAAGACAGGTATTATTATTTCAGAATAAACATAAATTTTTGGTTGTAACAGTGGAGTTGTTACTAGACTCAGCCAATAATTTAGTGTTAAAACAAGTTTAGAATGAGTTCTGTGTTCATTCCACCTAATTTTTGTTTTCTAAGGTGGTATGTGATTTAGAAGCCTACATGCTGGGCATACGTATTCATGCTATAGTCTCCCATTACCAGATTGGGTTACAGTGACCTCTGAAAACATCTATTTTCCCTACTGACTGCAAGAGAAGGTAACATTGGGCAGGCTTCTGACTTAGCAACATGTGCAAGAGCTTGTGGTTAAGACCTAATGAATCTCAGCCTTCATGTGTCATTATCTAATGTACCTTCTTGTGGTTTATTGTGCTTGCTTAGCAAAACATACCATTTATTAACTGTGTCTGATCTTTCCTCAGCGGGTTAATTTATATTGTAAAGTCCTCATACCTATTTTAATTTATGTTCCTCCTAAAAAAAAAAAATCAAATCCAAAACATCATGCCACATCTTTTTTTGGTCTACATTTTCTTTTTTAAAAAAATATCTCATGCACGTATTACCACAGAGCCTTGCTTCTTTTTTTTTGTTTGTTTTGTTTTATTTCCACTGAATTGGGAATTAAACTGTGAAGATTTGTAACTGATTTCTCTTAAAATTTTGTGGAATCAAGCAGACGTGAAAACTTCAGTATTGTACTTTCAGGCTTCTGAGTAAGGTAATTGAAATGGTTGCAGAGATACAACAAGTGGAGTAAAGGGTGTAAACTTCATGTATTTCATTTTGGAGTAAGTTGCACATCAATAGCCAGAGTTCAGTGAATTCGATGGGAATGGGATGTTATATATGAAGGTTATTTCTGGTATGCTGAAGCTAAATGAAGACATCAAGGGTCTAGGTATTTAAAAGGTTGGGAAAAAAATTGCTTATTGGTAAAATGACAAGGATAGAACTGTAGCAGAGTAGGTGGGTTTGATTTGCTCTTTGACAGGAAATGGAGCTCTTTTAATTGCCATAGGTTGGTTTGTATCATCTCAGGATAAGGGTGAAAGCTGGTGCTGTATTGGGAGTGGGTTAGGAGCTCTACAGAAAAACAAACTGAGCAAAGTCCCAGCTTGACATGCTTGGAATTTGGAACAGAAGTTCTGCCATTCGTCTGCCATGAAGAAATGCCTGTATGTGCTGTGGTGCCATAGCTGCTCCCTGGCAGCCCCTCTTGTGGCTTTCAGGGGCACGGCTGGAGGCAAGGACACTAGACTAAAAGTGACATCTTGGTCCATAATGCCCTCCCCTTTGAATCAAGGTTTCTTGCAGTATGCCAGCGTTGTGCCAGCTGAATGGACATTAGCCGCATCTTCCCATCACAGCAGCAGGTGATTGGGCCAATACAAAGGCATATGTTAGAGATTTGTCTGTGTAGCTACAATGGCCAGGTAACAGAGAATCTTGAATCATAAATCTGTGGTTGATAGTTCAAAGGCAGTAAACATTTGTTTTTAATTAATTCATTTTCCGAAGCGAGACATTTACAACTGGATAAGCAAGTAGCTGCTTCCTGATAGTTGTTCATATTGAATTATGAGCAAAACCTGACATCCTTGTTTACTCACAAATGAAGTCCCATGGAGCAAGCTGAGATAGCCATTATTTGTATGGAGCCGCTTGTGGAGCATGAGCTGCCTGATTTATGACCAAAGAAAGATACTGCTCTGGCTGCAGAGCCTGCCCACAGTGAGAACAGCCATTTTATTCCATTTTGAGTACTTATGCTTAGGTATGATCTGCCTTAAAGCTGAATGAATTGTTTGATCAGAGCTGTTTTCTTGGCAAAGACATCCTTACTAGTGTAGCAGCCTGATGATCTGGTAGGTTTTTTTTGGTATCTAGAAAGTATGATCCCAACCTTCGCCATATTAGTTCCTACCTGCTTCCTGTCAGTTTTTTCATAGGAGCAAACAGCCCCAATGTTTGTGCTGACTTAGCTGTGCATAATGGACATATGGTGAGGAGTCATCAAGAGTTTCTCTCCCCGTTTCCCTGTTGCAGATACACAATTTTTTGTTTTGTTTAAAAATCTGATAGCATATAAGTATGAAGAAGGTACCAGTTCCTTTTCTTCAGTGCTGATAGGTAGAGTCAGAGATATCAATATTTGTGAAGTTTCCATGTGTTACAGGTAGGGGAACAAATCCATAGTTGAAGTAAATAGTACAGACCTTATAGTACAAATCTTTAGTGGAAAAGTCTATAAATAAACAGAAACAGAGGAGCATCTGTTCCTTGATACTCCATGAAGCAGATGATAAAAATAAAATCTGTATTATAACAGTACCCAGTACAAAGTGAAAAAGTGCCTTCCAACAGAAGACCCCCTGAATAGACAAGTTTAGGGGCCAAGAAGCTCATCTGACTTGAAAATTGAAGAATTGTCTGAAATAGATGTTACCATGGAGACAGAGAGGATTAGCAGCCTGAGACTGATTTCATTGGTCTGCTGCTAGCACAAGTTGCTTGTTTGAGTAGCATTAATATGTTGTCTCATGCTGCTTTATATGCGGAGACCATCTGGCATTAGTGGTATTTAAAGGTGCAGTTCTGTTATGGAAAGATTTGGCCTACATGGATTGATTTATGTTTGCAAGATAAGTTACAAGAGTTAGGAGGACTTTGAAAAGCTGTCTTGTTGCATAAAAATATTCTGAAAAGTCACAGCACATACAGAGATGAAGTGGGGCTTTGGGAAGGAGTATGAGGAATTTCAGAAGTTTGTTTTATACTCAGTCAGCACACATTTAAAATATTCACTGAACAAGTATGCACTTTTCCATGTTTCTTCAGGTGTGTATGTGAAGGCGGCCACCTTTTTGCAAAAATAAGCCTTTTCACTTTGCACTGCGAAGCTGCTTGGGAGCTGCAGCCCCACTGCCTTGAATAAGCATGAGATCATATTGTGTATTAAGGAAAAGTATGTTTTAGAGTTTAATGAACAAAATAGGGTCTAACTAAACAGAGTCCATTTAACTTACTTCAGAGTCCATGATTTCAAGAAGAAATATTTTCTTTTATTTTGACTATATGCCTTTGAAAATGTATTTTTTAGCAAAGTATTTCAGAAGACAGACAGTTTGTAGAGAATAAGACAAACCTTATCTTTGATCTATTTATAGCTGTGAGTCTTCATCTGCTTTCCTTAATACCACCCTGGAGTAGGAATTATCTTCCAAAGAAGCTTGTATGACAGTACTGACATTCCTCAGAGGCTTATAAAGTTTCACTACTTTGTTCTTTGATATATATTATCATGATACTTAATAGTTCTCAAGGCTTTTTCTCCACAGAGATGGCT
The DNA here is from genome assembly GCA_013396775.1 of Cephalopterus ornatus. Lineage (NCBI taxonomy): Eukaryota > Metazoa > Chordata > Aves > Passeriformes > Cotingidae > Cephalopterus > Cephalopterus ornatus. The sequence goes on from VZRE01005071.1 coordinate 10,963, forward strand.
AGTTAGAGAGTGACCCAAGAATAGCCATAAAATGTTCCTGTCTGACCTTGTGAGTGCCAATGTGGAGCTCTTTCTGTGGGCTGAGCATCACAGGGAAAGTGGCTGGAGTGAAAAGACCAAATTTGAGGTTAGGTCTTGATACTAAATGCTATGAAAGCATGGGAATGGAAGCATTTTTGCATTCACACCTTACCGATGTCCTGAAATTACTGATGAAAAGCATTTATAATGGTGTTCTGCAGCTGTGGAACACTTGTCCTCAGATATTCATTGGATATTGGGGTGTTCTGTGTAGTATGATAATAAAATGAAACAAGGACTTGTGGTCTGTTCCACAAATCTTTGTTTTAAGCTTTTATTCTGGAGCTTCAACTTTGGTGCCAAAATAAATTCTTCATATAATTTTGCTTCAAGTGCAAGACCCAAGAAATACATAGCTCTGGATGTCCTAGCCCCTTCAAATAGCTTTAGAATGATTATGTTTGATACTTGATGTTTTTACAGCTTAGTTCTGTTTTAACTCTGTCACAATGAATATAGGGCACATGAAGAAAGCCAAATAACTTGTCTTCGCAGCCCACTCCCAACACCCAGTTCCTTATTTGTGAGTCAGTTCAGTCCCTGGAGTTGGTTTGTTTGTTTGTTCTAGTGTGGTTTTTTTTTATTTTTAAAACACTGTCATTCAGTTCTCTGTGAGACAAAGCTTGGGTGCAGTTTTGGGCATAATTCACCCAAAGACCCACCTCACAGGGACACACACAGTACTACTGCAGGGCTTCTTGCTGCTGTTATCCCTGAGCTGCTTTCCAGTGTTACCTCATCACGTCTGGCATACATCTACCTTCTCTCAAAACACATCCAGGGTATGCCACACACTTTCACAATGTGTGAAAGTATTACAATCAGCCTGAGAAGCTGTGACCCTACCCTTGCATGATTACAGGCCCTTTGAACCAGATAAATCCACAAGTAATTACTTCTTAAAAACACACTGTGGGGTCCATAGCAGCCTACTGCAACTGTGGAGGATGATTAGGAGGGACTAGCCCTGAGGAGCCAGAGTGTGGGCCACCTACACTGCTTGGTGTGCAGATGTCCCCTGGGTGCCCTTAGAGATGCAGGCATAGCCATAATTTTTGGTTTTCTGTTTTATTATTTGTGCTTAAAAACTTAATTTCTGAAGTTGCAGACTTTGGCCAGGTGCTTCTCCATTCCTTCACATTATTTGGTTTGTTTCAGTTTTCCAGATACTAACATCTGACATACCAACATTTATAATCTGGGAATGAACGTTTTTTTCTCCATTCCATTCACTTCCAAGGAAGGAATGCTACTTCCATTTTTTCTGCATTTCCATAGCACTTAAATGAGCCTACTGCAGCTGATTATACTATTCACAGATTATTTCGATGTGAGGAAAGATGATAGAATTGAGGAACAATAGCATCTGAAATACTGGTCGTGCTACATAACATTATACTGAGGTGCAAACTCTGGTGTCTTGACTGTCTGAAATTGAAATAGCTGCAACTAGGCTTTCTTGTCCGGAGCGTCCAACACAATTCTTTAAATTTGCTATTAATGTGAAGTGGAATGAACATAGATCAATGTGTCATAAGTTTTGTGATCTGGTAGCCCTGAAAACTAATGATATGGAAATGTGTTTTTGAAACAACCAGCCATAAATGCTAATGACACCTTCTTCTCAAGATACCACTGCAGTAGCTCCAGTAGATACAATAGATGTACTTTAACAATACATTTTCTTTATTTAGTGGATTACTCAAATATGGTTCCATATGATGGGGACAATTTCAGAAACTTGCAGTTAGAAACTGCATCAGAAGGTGAAATGTGTCCTGTACAAGGAATTAATAGAAGGCTCAAAAAATGCTTTGTTGAAATATAAACACAGCTGATTTTAGATTTATGCTTCCTAAGATTTGTCGCAGGTAAATTGCACCTTTGGATGGCATTCCAGAGCTACTCCTGTAGTCCTAGTGAAATCACAACATGAGGTTGCTCTGGAGTGTTCCGTTATTGCTCTGAAGACTTGACAAAGAGTTAGTGACCATCTATACCTCTGACTTTCTCCTTGAAGTTGCAGAGAGTGTTTGTTCTGCCTGAACCGCAGTTCACCCTCTGGAACCCTGGAGCGGTAGGGCTTGTACAGCTCCCCACAACCTGAGAGAGGGAATTCTTTGATATCTGTGTTGGCCAAACACCACAGAAACTAGAGATATTGGTTAGTGCAGTATGTTTTTCTTTTTCTCTCTCCTAGGAACTGGAAAGATTAGGATGATCTAAACCAGTCCTCTCTAATGACTTAGTGGCATTTTCTTCTGCTCGTACTCATCCGCTCTTGCTAGCATAGAATGTGGTGTCTCTATGAGTTCCTTATTCACTTGGTATCAACTTTAAATTGCTTTGAATTCTTTTCCTCAGCATAAAATAGATTGGTGTGGGGCAGGACATTGAGCATTATGCTACTAGCCTGAGTTAGGATGAGACCTGCTTTTTGCAAAGGACAAGTCATCATCCAGAGTTGCACAACTTATAATGTACTTTATGCCTGCACCTGTCTTCTGGGAGCACTTCCCAGATTATTTCCATTAAAATTAAATGCATGGACATTGAGTTAGATAGACCTTACCTATTGGTGATATAAAACCTGTAGGTTGAAACCTTTATGAGCTTGCAGTTATAATTTAGACCTGTTGGACCCTGGAAAGCTGTGATTGGCATATATTTTTTGATACAAGGATTCATTTAAAACATTTTTCTCTTTTTCCTTTTCTTCTTCCTTTCTTTTAGCTACTACTCCTATCCTTTTTACCTTTTTTTTATTTTAATTAATCACTGCAGCTGTCTTTTAAAAGCAGCCTCTCAAAATACAGGAAAGGTGAAATAGAGGAGAGGAAACAAAGAAGACTAAAAACTTCCAGTTTTCTCCAGCCTTAATGGATTATGGGGTGTATCAAGATTGTACTGTCTAGAAGAAAGCCGTAGCTGTAATGTACAAGACTATGGCACATTAGTCAGCGATCTGTTTATAACATTGTGGTTTAGAGCAGAAACCCTTTCTGTAGGAGATTCTCCAGCAGAATCTCAGGAAAATTGAAGCAGTTGTGGCTGTAAAAGGAAATGTAAATTAAAAATGCCAGGGAGAAACCACAGACAGGGATCCTCCTCTGCCATTTTTAGCTCTGTCATTAAATGTCCCTTTCAAAGCTTTGAACAGAGATAGAAATCATATTTACATTTAGATACATAAAAGGAATACACAATGACATCAGTGGTTCAGCTGACGGTGAGATGACTGCTGCAATCTCTAATAAACTGGGGTCTGTCTTTGTGTCTAAATAGAAACCTCTGAGCAAAAGATCATGGGATTATAAGAGACTGTAAGCATACAGGGTCTGACCTAGTATCTAGGAGTGGAAGAAGCAAACAAAATATTGTGATAATTTCACTGTTAATACTTTTACAGAAAAATGCTGATTTAGTTATTGAGATTTTCATGTGCCGAGTCAACAGGAGTGTGGATCAGACTCTTCCCTGTGATTGCTTTAGGTGAGGGATAGGTTCATTTCAATTCAGTCACCCTGCTTTTCTGTTACTTTCCCTTTGGTTACCCTTGTGTTGTTCTTTGTTGTTTAAAAATACATTGAAATTAATGCAGCATAATTTCTCTTCGTGTTTAGTTGGCAGATTGGGTAGCCCTTGTTTAATTTTTGAAACAGTTTATCAGACATGCACTGAGTGCCTTTCAAGAAATGTATGTCAAGAGTTATTTCTTCCAGTTTTCCCATTAACTGGATTACAATGATTAATACATCTTCCGGGAAAGCAGTCAAAATTAAATAGCATGAAAATCTATATGGGTTTCAGTTCTGCACACACTGGAATCAGTTGAAGCTTTGCCAGTGACATCAAGGGATCCAGAGCTTAACATATTGTTTAAACTATTAAGTACTATGAAAGTGAGACACAAAAGTTGGCTATATGCATCTTCATAAGCCATTAATAATAATACAACTTACCATAAATTATGTGATTGTGTGTATATATTCATGTGTATGTGTACATTTTATATCAGAAATCTTCCAAAAGGTCCCCATAGAAAGGAAAAATCAAATCTCTCAACCACTGGTTGTAGAGGATCTGTTTCTTGGTAGCTGTAGCAGAAGCTTGTCAATGTGGAAGTGAAGGTACACTTATTTGTGGGATAATTGCTGAGCTGATCTTTAAAGGTCCTTGAATACTCAATAAGAGACAGTAAATTTAAAAGACTGGAAAGACTTACTCTAGTCCTTATCTTAGATAGGAGTCCACATTAAAAAGTAGATAATGGTAAACTTTACGGCCCTTCATATTCATGCTCCAATTACCTTTTCATAAAGCAATGATATGAAAATGTTTGAAAAGAAGCATAGAACCAATGGTTTTGAGATTTTGTTAATTCTTCCGTTCAATAAGCAAATGAATCCCAGAACATCTGATGATAATATACAGATACAAACTAACACACAATTGTACCTGATCTTGTGTTGTAAGTTATTTTATACTGTGCACAGTGCACACAGGAAAGGTTTAACAACAGATACAATATGTGAAGCCCATGCTCTTCCCCTCTTTCTAGTCATTTACGCAGCTCAGTTGGGATATTTTGCCTTTCCTGATGTTAATTAGCAAAGCTTTCATGATCTTCGGTGTGCGCAAAACTGATATTCTAATTGATTTTATTTCCTATTTGTTTGGCTATTCCTAGCAGCAATTAAAATTTCAGGCTACTTCAAAAACCAGCCTTTTTTGCTAAGCTCTTGGGTGGGATTTAAAAAAACCCAACAACTGAAGACCAAACACCAAAATCAAACAACAAAAAGAGTTTGGAAACTCTTTCCAAACTGCTTGTTATTTTTCAAGCTTTGGAAAACAAAAATGTATTTTTTTTTTTTTATTCCTTTGGATATTGCTCCCTGAAAAATTACCAGAAAAGGAAAAGGGGAAAAATATCCATCTAAAAACATAACAGTCATGTCAGTTTAAAAAAAAAGGAAATATTTTAGACTTCTGAAATGCCAGAAATCACAGGTCTTCTGCATTGTAGTTGCATTCCTTGATTTCCTGGTTCAGTCAAGATGCTGTGGAGTAGCCTTTCCTGGAATGGTTGTAATTCTCCTGTGGCAAAGTTTCACCTTGAGCAAAGACTTTTTTTTTTCCCCCAATATAGATTGATTAAATAAGTTTTAATAAAAATGAATAAAATTACCCAATTATGAATCAGTTTGAAGCATGAAGGTATAGTTGGAATTCAATTCTCAGTTTGCCATTCTTACATGGTGTGTCAAAATTCACCAGTTGTTTACTAAGGTTTTTTTGAGGTGATTTCCTGGCATATGTTGACCCGTCTTTCAAAACTTCAAGCATTATCATATATTATGAAAAAAAAGGTCTTTTAAATTTTTTATCAACTCTGTAAAATTCAGACTGCACTTGGGGAAGGTTTCTCAGGTCAAGTTGTTTGCTTGACTTGCAAGAGTGAGGCCAGTATCTGTAACACTGTGGACACAGAGGGCCTGTCTCACCAGAGGATCAAGGCAAACCAGAACACCATTGGTGGATGGCCAAATGAAAGATACCCCATCAGTGTTTCAAATGTTCACATTGGGCTCAAAAGCCTTAAAGATCTACTAAGCCTAAACTATGTTCAAGTCAAGAGCTTGCTTTGTCTGCAATTCAGTAATTTCAAAGGGGAAAAACATAAATAACTTTAAAAAGGAAGTGGTCTTGGAGAATGGGAACAAAAATACCAAAGGTAACCTTCTAAAACTTTCTCATGTATTGAGGGGGTAAGAGCAGATAGGTTAGAGGGATATGGTGCATCTTGAATAACTGTTTTATTTAGTTCTCTGCAAATAGAGAAAAGACATAAAAGAATCTAGCTAATGTTAACGTCTGTGAAAAGTCTTTTGATAAAAAGAAACAGAATTCTCCCTAGAGTGTTAGTGTGTTGCTATGTGAACAATTATAGTGTGGTAGCAGAAAATGTTTACTGAGTGGCTGCTATTCTAGGAAGGATTTTTTGTTGGCTATATGAAAAGAGAAAGAAGTGTTTTGATGCTAGTTAAAAAGATTTGTCCACTGTGAGTCTGTTCAGTTATGTTAACTCTGAGGAATCATGTCAAGCCTATTTACCAAGGCTCAAGCAGTCTCTAAAATTGCTCAAGAGTTAAGACGACATTCAAGGACAATTTCATTCTTGTAAATTATTATGGGTAATTATATGTGTGGAGGAAAAATTCATTCAGAAAAGAGATGCACAAACCCAACCCTTTGTGGGGTGTCTGCTAAATAACTAAAAGTGCAGTTGTACCAAAAAATATTCTTTTACTTTGTTTAGTCAATGAATCCAGTGGTGTTCATAAAATATGTTATCAGAGGTTTTCCTCTCTTTTAATAGAGCTTTTCCTGAGGGGATTTTTGGGAGTTTATTTGTACTGCTAGCCTCTGCTTAAACCTGCATCTTCATCACTGTTGCCACTCACTTAGGTAGGTTAAACTTGTCCATGCGGCTTTCATACCTCCATTTAAAAGTGTGGTTATTGAAATTGAAATCTGAAGAGGAGACTGGGATAAACAACCCATTCGTTAAGGAGATGTCACAGAATTTTTAACAAGGTTAAATATTAATTTATTATATTTTCTAATAATCTAGAAGTTGACACCTTCTGAAAGAGATGATCTTCAACAGTGGGAGACATTCATTCCCAATGGGACTGGAGGTATTGTAGTATCTAAGTATTCTGTTCAAATAGGCAAGGAAAGAAATCTTCCTTGAAATGTCTTCCTTGGTTAGTGATGATGACATTGTTACTAGGTTTTCCTTGATATTTTTGTGTGAAATAATGTCTCTAGCTGATATCACAAGGATAATGTTCAACGTTCTTATTCTTTTTGATGTGACTGTGTTATTAAACTTCTTAAAATGGATTTTTAAAAACATTTCCCAAATAGTTAAAATAAATATGATTTATTAAAGTAGTAAAATTGAAGATAACTATTATGATTTATTACATGTTTTCTTTCGTCAAGGAAATCTTTGGAAAGTACTATAAATCTTAATTATAATTTTGAAGTTTTTTCTCTGTTTCTTCCTTCTTTACGTTGTTATTATGTCATTTTTTTAAATCATAACTCTGGAGGGAAATTCCTGACCTTTTTGTTTTTCCCATGTAAGTGCTGAACTGCATTTGACATGTCAACTCATAAAGTTGTCATAATGTCGTGATTATGGTTTCAGACCTGTGTCTCTGTGAGATTTCCTCAGGAACCAGAAATCATAAGCAGTGTTTGTAGATAGACTCTGGAATTATGTTTCACTGATAAGTGGAATGCAAACAATGAATTAAGTAGTGTTTTTAGTTAATTATTAAGCATGATCATTTTTAGAATGATGAGAAGAGAAAGAGCTGGGCAAAACTCTTCATAATTCTAGTAAAAGTGAAATGAAATATATATGATTTTTGTATTAATTTGACTTTTGAGAATGATCAGTAATTGAATTATAATTTATCATGGACTAAAACATCACTGTTAAGGATACTTTTTACTCAATTTGAATTTATTTTACGTACAAAAGTGCATTGTTCTTGGATATTAAGGTCAACACAGCAGTTTTAAAAATGAACTGGCTTTTGTAGGAACAGTTATGCACTGCATGGCTACTTAAGTGAAAGTAGAAATTGGTTACAAGATATTTTCCAGAGATAAGAATACTGTGATGATGGATACAATGGAAAAATGTAAGAGAGGAAGGTTAAAAAATGGCTCAGAGGGAGCACTAAGTTTTAAAGCACTAAGCCTGTAGAGGCAGCAGCAAGAGTAATTTCACCTTTTGACACAAAAAGTAGGAAAATACATGTAACATCCCTGTCCCAATGCATATGATGTTCCATCAGTTCCTGGTGCTTGAATAAAACAATCCCAACATTATGGTTCTCTCTGAGGCCAAACACTAATTTTACTGTTCTGCTTGTCAAGGCCATAAAGAGTATAAATGCAAATATATCGGTCTGGCAGTAACCCAGGACATAGAGCTGCTGCTGCCTTGGGTGTCCAACATGTCTCCAGTGAATAGATGCTATTACTGTACCAGATGGAATATTTTTCAGGGTGGATGGGTAGAAGGCAAAGTACAAGGATTAAGATTAAGCAGTGGTCAGGTTATGGATGGAAACTACTATTCAGTGTCTCTCATCAGAGAGAAAGCAATAAACTTTCCAAACTTAGTAGTGAGGAGATGGTTTATGACAAGAAGGTAAAGACATGAAATAAGAAAATAATCATGTAAAAAAAAGACTGGAAAAAATGTAGCAACATTCAAGTTAGAAGGATAAATTATGAAAACAAATATGAACAAATCCCTAAAAGTGTTCCCTCTCTGCTTGTTCTTTGGCCAGTGCCAGTTGGTCTCGTTAGGTTTGTAGCATGAGAAACAAATGAAGACTTCCCCCATCTCCCCTTTTTGTCCTTATTACCAACATGATAACCCTTTGCAGTTTTAGATGATGTGAAAACAGCAGGATGCTCCAGGTGGTGTGATCTCACAGGGTGAATGTTGATGAAAGCTAGTTGTTAGCTTATAGCAAGGCCATGGAAACATTAACTTGGTGGCCCAGGGCTGCCTGTCTCTGAGTCTCAGCATGGCACTTGGAGTGAACTGGTCTGTGTCCCATCTCCAGGAACACGCAGCGATGAGGCACTGCATGTTTGAGGGCTGTGTGGCTCAGCATCTGAAGAGGGCATTGTTTGAGCTCAGGCTGCCAGGTTTGTACTTTCTCCCTGTTCTCCCTCTGCTTGGGTCCCATAGTGAAGTTTCCTCCTCATTCACCCTTTACTTTAGAGGACCTCCAATTTCTTCAAAGTAGTTCTTTGCTGCCCTCTAAAACATCACTTTGAATCATAGAATAGCCGCCTGGGCAAGTGGCTGAATTTCAAAGTGCTTTTTTCCAGCCACTGTGATATTGTGAGACTGCCCTTGTTCACTTACAAGCCTTGCAGCAGAACTGAGCTCATTCCTTTCAGAGGCTTACATGGGATATTATTTCATATTTCATCCTACTGTCTGCCTAGGGTAGCTTATACTGCTCTCTTATTCTTCTCTGTAATTGCCTTTATTAATTGACCTCTTACGGCAGCCTAGCTCTTAACTCACCCTAAAGTCCACAATAACTTCTGAAATATTTTGACTTGGTGGAAAGGGATTATCTTCTTTATTGTATTTTAACCTCAGAAAATCCCGACCTCCTGTTCCTCAAAATGAAGGACATGTAAGCGCTACAGAAGCACAGCAGCATTTTTATTTCCACCATGAAAATCTTAGCATGTATTAAGTGTTTTCTTCATTTTTTAAAACTGTGTTCTTTACTTATCTTCCAACATAGTTTGAATATGCCCCTCTCTCTTCTATTTCTAATGTTCTCTAAATATTAAGATAAATAGAAAAAGCACAACTGTTTCTTAATGAAGACAAGTACTTGGAAGTTCTTGGAAGAAACACACTTTGTTATAACGCAACACCTTATATATGGAACATAGGTTGATGAAAGTACCATACAGTACCATAGCCTTACAATTTTTAAAGGAAAAAAAGCTTATTTTTCTATACCCTCTTCAAGCCCACATGGTATGAAATGAAGTTTGTGTGCACTTTGATGTAACAAAATAGGATTTATAGCTGCTATGTAAACCTTGATAGGATGCTTTTGCCTTGTTTCATTGCTTTGCGGTTAATTTTTGCAATATATATATTTTCAGTAGAGAGATCTGAACTTAAGAAGAAGTAGAGTTTAGCTTGGTCTGCTACCCAGAGTTCTGCTTCCAGAACAATTCTTTGAAATTACCTACATCAAGGTTTGTGTAAGAAAAAAATAGCATTAGGAATTTGTGCCAGCAAGATGTGGCAAATTCAGTATACCCAGGCATATAACATTGATGCCAAAGTAAAATCTTAATTTCCTATATTGAACAGAAAAAAGTACATCTAGCAGAAAATGTGCTCTGAACGGAATCTGTCATGTCTCTTTAGACCTCTGAAATGTACAGTGTCACTGAAGGTAGTGTATCTTCAGAGTGAATGGAATGCACATCCGTGTTACGTGGTGCTCATTAGAACAGTAGCGGCTGCTTCTGTGGTTTGCTGCCACCCGTATTTGTCTGTCAGTATCTTTTTGTCTGTTATTCCTTTATAACTAGTTGCAGTCAAATCTAGGAGTGATAGAGGAATATCATACCCCAGAACTGAAAGAGTAAACCCACCAAACTAAATCATAAAAAAAGCCCAGCACAGAAAACTTTCTAAGAGCAAAATTGTCTTCCTATATGAAATAGTACAGCTAGCACCACATGTAATGGAAAAAAAGAAACAAAAAATGGAAAATGTTACTTATCTAGGTCTTAACACACACTTCTTTCATATGTGCTTATACATTTGAAGTGTAGACCTTTTGCACTTTCAAACACCTGGGCCCTTCTTTTATTAAAAAGTGGGTGTTGATATTAGAATAAATATACAAATAAATAAATCACTGTTGTGAACCGGTATGGTGATCTTTATGGCAGCTCTTTAAACTTATTTCAGGCTACTTTTCTGCTCACTATCAGAAACATGTGTAAGTGTAGTATTGAACTGTAGTCTGATTACTTCAGACAATAATCTATCTTCAATTTGTAGACAATTTGGCACAGGATTTGTAGTAACATGGTTTGACACTGTTTTGTTAAATTTCAGATTGGCTAAAACATTTCTATATTCTGCAGAATATTATTTTTTTAATGAATTAATGTTTCCAACCCTTCACAAAAACCAGAAGTGTTTTTTGAGTTTGCAGGCTCAAAGAGGAACCATAACATTCTGACTTCCATATTAGCAAAGGTGTGAATATGAACTGTCATAACACATTTGAATATCAGCATTTACTCTCTTACTGATAAATTTAACAGCCAGATTCACTTTAGAAATAAAATTGTTTTGGCATGGATCATTGCCTTTGACAAGTGCTTGGATACTGGCTCTCCAGAATGCTTGCGGTCTCTTAACTCATTCCCTTGTGGGAAGAAGAACCTTTATCTAGTTCTAGATAGGATTTCCACTTCATAAGAGAAATGCAGTCAAGGGAAAAGGCCTACAAATTCTGCAGGAGGAGAGTATTTCAATCCATATAAGCCACAGTGAGGGACTGGGAAGAGCAAATCTGCTTTTTTTCTGCTGATGGTAATGCGTTGTCAAGCTGCAGAATTTCACCTGTTTGTAATTGTCGCCTTTCCTAGGCTCCTCTGGGGCGTGACAGCCAATTCAAGCACTCTGTAGTGTCACTCTTGAGTGTGCCCTTTAAGCAGCATGGCCATTCCTGGCTCAGCCAGCCTCATCCTGAAACCTTGAATCAGGTCTGGGGCTGAGCTGTGAAAGGCAGTGCAGACATTCTCTTTCATGCTCTTGTGTCTCCCTTTTTATCCCCAAGACCGGGTGCTTCTGTAGAACTGGAAGCTGTTTTACAGATTATAAATAAAAGAAGAAGCAAAAGAAAATGGCAATGAGAATCCTACATCAGCTGACATATAAGTATCGAGTAGCTCAGTGCAAGGAATTGTTATAGAGGTCCAAGTGATAACGAAAAATTTACTGGAAGGTTCATCATATGTAGGAGTAGTCTACAAAGGCTGTCAGAGGTTAGTTATTTAAAATAAACAGATAAACATAGAAGGATGCTTTAGAGCAAAATCTTCTGGCAGGAGGAGAATACAAAATTTCCATGAAGATCTTGTCAGCTTCTCTGGCTTCTTCACTTAACCGATTAAAAAAAAAGCTGTCTTTCACTCCTCTGTGTTGAGATTTAGATTTTTAATGGGATTTAAATGAACCTACACACAAAGGGCATAATGAAATTGCAGTCTCTCCCCTTTAATTTACCCGAAAAATATTATATTCACTAGGTGTGACATTGTTTTCATAAAACTTGTGTTTTCCTTTCTAGGTGGAATTGTGCAAGCGTAATCCCAATTCAGCAATCCTAAAATAAAACTGTAAGATAGCACATTTCCTTCCTTCTTTTAAATAGAAACATGTATCTGTAAAGCCCAGTGATAAGCAAATAGCAGCTGAACATCACACATCATCCTGCTTTCTCTCATGCACATCGATGTTATACTGAAATTATATCTGTTAGGATATTTCTGTAGTGAAAAACCCATGAAGAAAGAGCTCTGCAGATCAGCTGAAATGACTTTCAAAAATGTTAAAATACTCTTAAATTTATTTTTTTTATTGAAACCATATTAGCAATACTCTCGGGAAAAAATACAATGTAATAAGTAGTTTTATGTATTTTTTTCTCTGCCAGTATTCACTTTTATAATAATCCTGCAGTGAACTGATTTTTATTTTGTTCAATCTTGCTTTTCTTACGTTATTGCGTCTGGTTCTTCACTTTGAACTGTTCCTGAAGAAAAAATACTTGAGCTGAATGTTGCTTATTCTGCCTATTTTGAATACTTCTTTGAATCCAAAGGCTTGTAGCATCATTTAGGATTGGTACTCAATATTGTTGCTGTTGAAACATTAACAGACAAAATATTAGTAAATGTTAAAACCTCAGTGTAAGGTTAGTTAAAATATTAATTTGGACTTCTGAGCCATTAATGATCACTTCTGCTGTCCACTGAGCAAATTTTCAAACCACTTGTCTTGCACTTGCTCTTGTGACATCTTTGATAGCAAACAACTTCCCCACAACAGTGTCAGAGGCAATGATTGATATCCTTCTTAAGATCTCTCCTTTAATATTTACTTTTGTTGCAGCAGTTCTTAAATATAAGGGAGAAAAAGGGGTTAATGAGATCCCTGTTAAGATCATTGCCTGCCCTGTGCTTGCCATATGCTTCTATTCCCTTTTCTTCTTTTGCTTAGATAGCAAATGCTCTGAGAGCAGATACAGTCTTTGTTCAGTGGTGGCAGACTGGTGTCTGTCCTGTCATGGAGGCTGTTACAGGCTTCATGGTAGTAGTATTAATGCTTGTATGGGAAGTCTTGCACTGCTGGAGTGGCAGCTTAGAGTAAATCATGGGTAAGATCCCAGAATCACTTTCTGCACTCTGACTATCCTTTATAATTGTGTTTGCGTACTTGTTGGGAAGGAGGGTCTGTCAGCTCTGACTGATGTGTTGGGGTTTTTGGCGAGTTTTTTTTTTTTTTTTTAATGCCCATTGTTTAGTAATCACTACAGTAAACTGTATAGATTTTTCATATTTCTATGTAAGACTCAAGCCACTCACCGTTGGCAAGCAATCTAAAATAGGAGCCTTTCTTTTTCTGGGAAGAAAAGACTCCTGGTCAGACTATTTTTACCTGGTTGAAAGAGCTGTAAGCCAAAGCATGAAATGCTCATAGCAGACGTGTATAATACATAGCTCAGAAAGCCTGATAATGTCTGGTTTCCTACGTTACACAGTGTTATATTTTAGTTTCATAGTCTGTAAATTATGCAGCCGTGACAGAACAACATCTCAGTGGAACTCTGGGAGCTGTTCCTAGTCAGGAAACTCTTACAGTTCCTGAATTTATCTCTTGGATTTTCTTCTTGCCACAAAAGATTTAGGTTTGCCCTCCTATCCTGCTTCCTTTGTTGATTATTTAGATCTAATGGGGCCTTCGGAATAGTACAAGATGTGCTAACAGCATTGTTTCCAATCTGAAATATTTTATGAGCGTACCTTGGTTTTGAGTTTGCCCCTTCATGGGATTAAATACTAGACTACTTTGTCCAGCAGGGAAGACATAGAGCTTACCCTGAGATCCTGGAAAGCATTTATTACCAGCATAGTCTTATTGCTAAGGGCTGCTTTCGTTTCCCTCTGTAAAAAAAAAAAAGGGTAACTCTCTAACATTAAAAAGTTTGAAATAGTTGTCTTAGCATAGGATAGAATAATATAGATGCAATTTTACTTTCTGTCTTCCTTTTTAAGCAAAATAAGAGTTAAGAGGCTTAATGTTGTACTAACCTCGGTGTCCAACTTACAGTTGGTTACCAGGTGGAGTCTGCCCAGCATACCTGGTTTGAAGAGTAGGCCTCAGGGAAAATGAGCCACCTGGAGAATTTTAACATGAAAATATAATTTTTCTGGGTTAATACAAGTACAAAGAAAATATCTTTGGGAAAAAAAATTGTCTTAATAGGGCCTGTATTTTTTTACCCTCAGATAAACTGTAAGTATGTGAAAAGATTTGCTTAAAAAAAAAAAGTTTGTTAAATGTGGATAGAAACCAAATATAGAAAAACATTCAGAAAGAAACTTTTCAGAAATAAAGACTTGATGGAAAATTTACACAAGTCAGTGGAAAGTCTCTTCTGAAAGTTGCTTTTGCTTGAGTCTGTAATGCCTTATTCTGACGAACTCCTGAACACGTGCTTGACTTGATATTTCAGACTAACCCCTCTGACACTAATATGCTGAAGGTAAGTACACGTTTAATGGTTCAAGTAAAGGGAAAAGAAATAAAACTGAGCTCCAAATGCAATTTCAGTGGTAGTTTTTGCTACTGGTGAAGTTAAAAGGGAAAATGTGTTTATTGTATACATACAGAAGTCTGTACGATTAGAAGAGCAGCTCAAATATCACTGGGTTGCTTGGGGAGAAAAGTACAGTTCCTTCCTGCTGGGTTAGTAGCATGTCTTTATGAGTGATACGAGCTGGCTGCTCTTTCCCAAATTTGTTGCCTTTTATTAGGTGCAGTTTTTAATGGACAGTGTGGTAATCTTCAGTCCCTTTGCTTTCCCATTTCCATGTTCCTAAAATTGGAACACAATTTTTTAGATTAGTTACGTTTTGTAACTATTTCTTTTTTCTGTATGGTTCAGCAGACTGCTGGAAAAAATGTACTGAAACATGCTTTTGGCAGTTGTGACACTGTGATCATAAAAGTTAATACTAGGATGAAAGAAAAAGTTAAGTACATATAAAAAAAAAGTAGAAAATGTGGCAAAGAGTGGGTAGCTAATATTTTATGAAACAATCTAAGCAGATTTAGGTTTGTCTTTTAATGCAAAAATATAATAATTTCATGAAAAGGTTTTTCTTTCAGATTGTTTGATTAAATAAGAATGAATTGTAAGGTGTAACAGGGTTAATAAAGACAGGGAATACTGGGTCACTTCCCAAAAGGTTCAGTTTCTCTCTCTCCCTTGAAGTCATGTGGTTTTGATTTTGTTTGTGAACTGTGCCAAATCTGTCTTTTCTTATGATTTTGAGTGTCTGCAAATGCAGACACTTTAGTTAAAATTAGAAGTATGCTTTAGATCTAAGAAGATGTTAGCAAAAAGAAACAAATGAAAATAATTTTCATGACCTGGAGATGACCTCCTTCGTGCCTGAGTCCCTCTGTGAGGGACATTCTTGCTTTTCTATAAGATGTACCTGTCCACATACATACACAATGGTAAAGAAATGCTTGTATACAGTTAGAAAAGATTTTGCATCCACATTAGTCACTACGATTCCTCTCTTGTTTGTTGAATTACTGTCCTTGAATTAAGAGCTTGACAGATGCATAGTGGATCAGGCACTAACCACATCATCTTCCTATTCAATTGTCATTATTGTTTCCTATGTTCCCTTTTTTCTTCATTAGAGAAGTTTTTCTTCTCAAAATATCCCAAATACCTTGAAGCTCCAAGTGAAAATACTGCTGTAGGGTTTCTCAGGAGGCGCCTTTTGGCTGTGTTATGCTCTCTTCTGTAGGCTGGCTAGCTGGCTACTTCACAGGGTCTCTAGCCATGAAGAATGCTAGTATATATGAGAAAAGTAATTTCATGAACCTCAGAATATTTTGAATAAATAAAAGTACAAAATGCATGAATCCAGCTTTTAAAAATGTGCCAGACTTTATTATACCTCTTCATTATACCTTGCCAGCCCTCTACACCTGCATAAAATTGCAATAAAGTGCAATAAATCTGGAAGGTAGGGCATGGTTTTCCTCTTGGTTTCAGTGCTTTAATATTGGTCTGAATTACAGAAGTGTGGCAACACATTTCAGCACCTAGTGTTTTATTACTCTTACTAAAAAATATAAATGACTACACAGGAATCATGGTGAAAATGCTCAGACTGATGCCAAATATTTCTGATAGCAGTAAAAAA
The DNA here is from genome assembly GCA_013396775.1 of Cephalopterus ornatus. Taxonomy (NCBI): domain Eukaryota; kingdom Metazoa; phylum Chordata; class Aves; order Passeriformes; family Cotingidae; genus Cephalopterus; species Cephalopterus ornatus. The sequence continues at coordinate 27,160 of VZRE01005071.1, forward strand.
AGTCCTTTGGGCTTTTATTAGTGCAGGTATTTGTCCTTGGAAAAGATATACATTTTCACTCGTATGATGTTTTCTCCTGAATTGTCAGAAAAGAGCTTGTCTGATGTACTGCTAGTGCCATAAAAGAGAAAGAAAGTTTCAAGTGAAATGAAAGGGACAACAAAAGATGTATTTGCTGTAGCTTTTTGTATTGCTCAGAGGAAAGAGTAATTAGACAGTGCTAGGAATTAATCCTTGATTTCTGACCCTGCTGTTATGGCCCTTTAATGTGCTTGGCATATTGGAGACTTAATGGGTGTAGTGGTATAAACATCGCTATTATTTGCCCCTTTTTGCCCTTTATTTGCCCTTGTTACTTTGAACTAGCACTTTCTGCTTGCACTTAGAATAAACTCTAGGTAGGTTCATTTTATGCCAAATTGCACATAGCTCTATTGTCGTACTTAGAGCTCATTACAAAATACGAAGCTGCTCAGCTTCCATTTGACTTTCTGCACTTACAGGTGCTGTTCAAGGTCAGGATTGCACTTTCTGTTGTTCTTGACTGAGATCATATGTACAACTCCTTTCTCTAAATGCAGAACTGTCTTACTACTCTTTGGAGGAATAACCCAGTGGAAGCTCTGAGGAAAGCTGAGAAGATACCAACCATTACATTTGTTCCCTATAAGAGGAAAAAAATCTGTCTATTTTAAGGACAGTAGGTTGTATGCTTTTGAGCAGACCTAAAAGGCATTACAGATTTTTTGTTAACCATTTATTTCTATCTTATGAAGGCTGCTCTGTGTCTTGCAGCTAATACAGCTGTGCTGTAGTTTGCACTGTCAGGGTCAGTGTCCATATGGGATTTTTTTGTCTGGAGTTTCCTCATTTAAAGGCAAAATATCTTTTGAAAGCCTTCAGGATACACTCCCATCTGCTATTGAGACAAAGAATTTGTCTGGTTCAGTTATCTCCATCATTATTCTTGAGTCAGCAAGCTGTTATGATTCACTTCTTCCTCTTACGCATGAAGCTTGATTTTATTAGCCTCTGCACCAGTTTAGCTTCCTCTCCTTATACCGTGTTGCTAGGAATAATAATCACCTCTTTTTTTTTTCTTTTCTTTTTAATGTGTAAGGTGGTATGAGGAGCATTTTCTAAAGGGTATCTCTATTTCAAACATATGTGACTGTGAAGAGATAGATCTTCTCCAAGCATCCAGGTCTGCATTTCTACCTAAACCGACTACAAATAAGTCATTAAGGTACAATACCAATTTTTATTTAGAATTTTACATACCATCAAAGAATTCTGAAGCCAGTATTGCAATTTGGATAGGTAGTGTTGCTCTACCAATCTTGATCGCTGTCTGTCCACTTAACCTTTATTTTCTTCTGCTTCATACTGATCTGATTTAAGCATTGCTATCTCAAGAACAAGTACAATTGAGATTTACTGCTGGTTATCACATAACATTAATACCTTAAATGGACTTGAGAGACTCGAGAGAGCATTAGCTGCTAAAATCAGGCTGGAGGTGAAGTGCTTCAGAAGAACAGATTTCAATAAGACACTTTTTAATCAGGGTTTCACAGAGTTTGGCACGTTTTTAAGCCTACAGTGCAGCTGTATTTTTTCTGGGAAAACAAACAAACCAACCAAAAAAACCAAAATAACCATCATCCATCATGATGAAACTCTGCTGTTAAAAATAACTTGTACCATAAGGGTGAGAGTAAAATAATTTTTAAGAAAAAAAGAATCCACTTGGGTATTTGTCGGTTTCTGAGAAGATTGACATAAATCAGGTTGGTTGTGTTCTGACATAAATGGAGTCCTCTGTCAGTCATCACAATATTCCTTTCTTTTTTTTTTTTTCCACAAAGGAGTAAATTAACCGCATAATTGCTTTTGCAGTTTGCCTTTGTCTTTCTTACTGTCATTTTTTTAAAAAGGTCACTTTATAACACTTGCCATAAACTCAGTGACTAATAATCACAGAAGCTAAGATCAATAAATATTAGGGCTCATCAAGCAAGGGGAGCTGTATAAATATGCCAGTGCAAAACAAACTCTTATTCTGTAACATACTGTCTACACTACAGACTTGTTACAGATGTACCTTTATGGGGAGATTTTATCCCTTTCCATCCCTTAGCAATGCCCAGTGCACTTCGGCATCATCTGTGTGAATCACAGATCTGCAGCCCACAGGTTTTTTCATGCAGTGTCAGATTGTGACAAAACAGTAGTGAAATAAAAGAATGTTCCAGTTACCAATAAGGAAGGAACATCCAGTACGAGTAGCCTCAGTGGAGTAACAAGTGCCACTGCAATGCCTCAGAAAGGCTCCTGGAAATCAAGGGAGGAAGTCTGGAGGCTTACAACTAGTTATTCCTAGATCCTTAAGCACAAAAAGTGTATTTCCCAAGGACCCAGAATGTTCTGGTGACACCAATTGTAATACTTTTCAGTCAGAAATAGCTCTCCTCAGTGGAGAGAACAATGCAAAGGGTTTTGCTGGGTGGAGGTGAATTCCTTGAGTGTCCTTCCCTTGCACATGCTGGTACAGCCCAGGGCCCAAGGCAGTGCAGCCTCAAACGCTGCCCAAGCTCGCTTTCCTGCTGAAGCATGGCCCTGCAGCAAGTTCTGGGGCTTGACACTACAGAGGAGGAGCCAGGAGCCGTGTCCTGGGTTTACTCTCTCAGCCATTTTCAGATTTGCTTTCTACTCTGGGTACTGCTGGGGAAATCACAGTGCCCATGATTTCCAGCCTGGAAATTGACACCACGCAAGCTTGTGTCTGTGCTTCTGTGCTTTTGGCCACCCATTTGGCAGAGGGAATCACAGAATGGTTTGAATTTGAAGGGACTTAAAGATCATCTAGTTCCACCCCCGCCATGTGGGCAGGGACCCCTTACGCTCTAGACCAGGTTGCTGAAAGCCCCATCCAACCTAGCTTTGAACACTTTTAGGAATGGGGCATCCCCACCTTTTCTGGCCCACTTGTTCCAGTGCCTCACCACCTGCACAGTAAAGAATTTCTTCCTAATATCTAATCTAAATCTACATAGCAATGTTTAATCAGGCCTGTATAACTTACTGGAAAAGAATTATTTACATGTTTTCATTGGCTTTTTCTTTGTTTGTTTCCAGTAATAAGGGAGAGCCTTACTTTTGTTTCTTCATCATATTCATCCAGCATTTCTACCCAGTTCTTTGATTTCAGAGTCTGGAATTTAGCTGTAATTTTTTTTTTTCCTCATTTCTATTTCTTTTCTTTGTGAAATAAGGATGTGTCTCCTGCTGGCAGAAGGCATTTGAACTAGTTAGCTTTGAAATTTCCTGTATATTTGTTACATGCAAAAGGAGTGAGATAGTTGAGCTCAGTCCTTTTGAAGTGTTTTGATGGCTGGCAAATACTTTCATAGTTGAAGTGAAAAAGCTGATTCTGGAGTTTGCTGAAGAGAGAAAACTTAATAAATGAACTTGATAAGGAACCATCATAAGTACATGTCTAAATTATGTATCAACTTTCTCCTAATCAGATCTATACTGATGATGAATTCATGGATTGAAAAAAAATAATCTTTGCTCTACCCTCAACCAAAACTTGAGGGATACAGTGAGTGCTTTTGAAATGAAAATTCACTTGGTCATACACTGTTATAAATGGAAAATTCTCCTCTCTTACTGAGTAGAGTGGAAGACATGAATTGAATCTCTTATATCCCACAGCCAGCATCAGAGCAGATAGAATTACTCATGACATCTCTGTACTGCCAGTGTCATTTACGAAGAACCCCAGGGTACATTTTGGTCTGTGTTTTTTACAAGCAGTGAAACCAAAAACTGGCAGGTAAAAAAACCTGTTTTGTACTGTGCCACAGACTGGTAAGGGTGGCTTACAGATTGGTAAGGGTGAAAAGACTTGCTGCTGTAACACTGTAACAAATTCTGTAAATGCAAAGTTCTATTCAGTTTTCCGAGGGCATGAAAAATGCAATTTATTGTAAAACTAATTTGGTTAACCCAGTTGTATATACAGATGGTTATTTGTTACTTCTGAAATTCTGATGACTTTTAAAATGTGCTTTGAACTTGAGAGGGCTTTTTAACACATTTACATAAGATGAGCATTTTGTGCATATCGCATTTCAGTGTTTCTTATTAAGATAGAAGGTTTTGATGAAATAAGTAAACCTGTTTTGCTTTACAAGGGATTTGTTATGATTTAAAGAATTATCACCACCTGTATTGGATAAAACCATCAGTTTGTGCACAGTAACACCAATCTAGTAGGCAAAAATTGTTGTGCTTTGTGGTTAAGTAGGTGGGCTTTTCCCAAAATGCTGGATACAGTGCTATGCTGTGCAACACTTCGGTGTAAGCGCAGCATGTTGTGGAAAGATCACAGGGATGTGCCAGCAAAGAGCTGTAGGTGGGGATTGCAGGAGCAGAGCAGATGCTTTGCCCACTTCTTGTGCGAGGCTGTGCCAAGTCCTGTAGCTGCTGGGGTGAGAGTGGGCTGTTGGAAACCTGGAGAAAACACTGAGTCATGCAGAACCTTTCTGGTAGAAATAGCTGTCTTGGGCATGAGGTAATCTGTCTGGAGAATTTAATTTCCAACGCAAAGACACAGACGATCTTAGTTTGAAGCCCAACTGACAGACTTTGTACTCAGTAGAATGGAGATCGCATGTTAATTTGTACACATCAAGGCCAGCAGAAACAGCTGCTGTTTGTGAGCTTTCACTCCAAGTTTAATGTGTTGTACATAATTTATTGTTAACTTTAATTTTAAGCGGTAGTGAAAATTTCTAGAAAGGGCTTGAAACTGCTCTTGAATCAGAGCTGTTAAAAATGATGTGGTTTTTTTTAAAGCAAGAAGTTGCCAAAAGATCCCAAATTTTCTCTTGTCTTGTTTTCTTCTCAGTGTATTTTCTAGCAGTTCATGGCAAGAAAGTGAAATATTAGGTTTTTCAAAGGCCTTCAGTGTTGAACGGTTTTTGCTTTCATGTAACCAACCTGTGAAAATTCCAGTAGTTTCCCTTTCAACAAAGTTAGACTAATGCTACTGTCTCAGTAGAAGTTGTCCTAAAATCATAGCAGGCCTCTACAATGATTTAGAAACTAACACTGCATTGCAGCTTTATCTTTCAATGGCATTTTTGCACAAATTGTGGAGATTTTGAGGCAGGTTCAAAACATTTAGTTTACAGAGTGTCTAAAATTTAGATTTTCTGATTATTTCACTTTCCTATCTCACATCCCCATGTATTTTCTTCTTTTCCTCTCTTTTTTCATATTCAAAGTAGAAACCCATTTTATAATCTTTCGTTTTCCATGTAGTTGATCTCCAGAGAATTTCTTTCTCTTTAAAATACAAGTAAAAATGTGGAGCATGAGAAAGTCTTCAATAACATTTAATGAATGAACTTCTTGCCAGCAAGGGTTTCTGAGATTTTATATGCCATTTATCTACAAGTAAAGTTTACTGGTTGCCATATTAAAAATGACAAGCAACTGCAAGTAATCAGGAACAGTAAGTCTGTTATTTCAGGAATGTTGCAGGCTTTTCTGTAAGAAATAGAGGAAAGCGGAAGGACTTAATTTTTAGGGATATTTGAGGCTGGTTTGCAAAACAGTTTATTAAGCACTTAAACTTCACAGTACTTAATCGTTTTTGCCCCACATGGTTTGCTCTTCCATGAGTGAAATACTGTACGTTAAGGCTAACTGCTTGACATTAGGCCATAACTAGTAGCATGACATTGCCTTAACTCATGGTATATATAATTAGTACGTGCTAAACTTTTTGTCCCTACATTTTAGAAAATTACTCTTTACTGTGCAAATACAGCCTGACCCGAAAATGGCAGTCGTCAGTCACAGTTAATTGGATGACCTGTCTAGCATTAATGATATACATGCTGTTCCTAGGAAACTGTGGGAGACCTTTGCTGACAGTAACTGCGGAAGCGAATGATGACATTCACCATGTTTGTCAGGCACCAGAAAAGCACGACATTTTAAAACACCTTTTTCCTCAATCGTTTATCAGGTTGTAATGTACCACGCAGTCAATCTAAGAGGGATGTAAAAGCTTTCTAAAAGCTATAATGATGTGCTGGCTTAGGTTTCACCGGAGATACTAAGATACTTATAAACTTGATTGCTGCATTTCATTTCTTATGTTAGTATCCACTGATTCATTCATTATTGCAAACCTCTGTATCTGAGCTGAAATGAGGTGTAAGTATATATAATTGTCAAACGTTGTTTGCAAGATTTACTTTTGCTATTGTGAATGAGAGGTTATTGTTTGTGAAGATATACTATCAGAAAATTAATAAAATTAATTAAAGAAGAATTTTAAATATTCACTCAATGTAAAACTCCTTTGTCTTTATTATATCTTGTACCATGGGAATACATCTAAACAATTTTACTCTTTTTTTTTTTTTTTTTTTTTGGTGGGGGTCAAATAAATGAGAAAAGACAGTTATATTTCTTTAAGCTTCTTCCTTAAAGCTACCTCCAGTTCTGCAGTGGAACAGAAGTTTTTCTACTTGTTTGAAACAACTGTTTGAAAGTTCTTCATCAAATTGACTTTTACAGAGTCTTTTAATAAAATAAAATAATTCTGTGAGGCAACTGCAGCTACAGAACCTTATGAAGGATGATTAAGGCCTGCCTTAAATGGTTCATGAAGGATTAATGGGAAGAGTAGCTCTTCATCTAGCTAAGTAGCATGCTGGCAACAGGTGACCCAGAGGCTGTTTTCTCCATGGGCTGGGCTGTTTTCCAGAGAAGGCTGAAAATTGTAGAAATGGTGTGGCAGGATATATTCTATGAATAGGCCAGGGAAGCCATAAAGTGTTAAGGCTGAAAGACCTGATGGATGACATCCTTGGCTTGTTAGCCCATGCAATAGTAGAGGAGGAGGAGGTGGTGGTGGTTTCTTTGGGTGCAGTAGTGGACCTGGGATGCTGGCTGCATTCCAGAGTCATTCACTAAAACTCAGGCAGCTGAGCTTGCTTAACTCAGCCAACAGAGTGATAGGCATTTTACTGTTGGCCTCAGCAGTCTGACCTTCAGTCTGGACTTCATTTCCATAGAGAAAGAGAGGATTAGGAAAGAGTTTAGGTAGAGTGACTCAAAAAAAAAAAGAAAAACAAAAAGAAAAAAGAAGATCCTCAGAAAGTACACCCTGAGTTGCATTTTTTACTATAAAAAGGCAGACAGAAATGTAAATGCAAATTAAGGGCATCATTAACTGCAAAGATGTATCAGCAGATAGTAGCCTGTGGAAGCTCCCTTGGCTTTTTTTGGGCACTGTGGTGACAACTAATGACTTCAGCACCATTGTCTCCTTTTCCAGAATTGATTCCCTGGTTTTATTTGCTCATGATGGGTATAAACAAGTAGTGAGTGGACTGCTAATTCCCCCCAGCTAGTTTGTGGCATTAATTTGTTTTTGCTGAAATAAACAGTAAAAATTTGTTTTCCATGGAGCAGCTGCAAAGTTTGGAAATGAGACTCATTTTTCCCATTGTTCTGTTGGATGTAAGTTACACTGTTGAAATCACTGAGTTTTCCTAAGATTGTTAGATACAGTATGAAATTCAATACCTACTCATATTGAGCAGAAAGCCAGTATTTCTTTCATTGCTGTGCTTAGAATTAAGAAAATGGGCAGGTCTGGGGGCTGGCTGAGAAGAGATCGCACAGATGTGTTCCAGGCAGCCTTGTTCTCTGTGACCAGAGGACTGATAGGAGATGGATTTCTTTCCTTCAGAGACAGAGATAAGAAAATGCCCAAGTGAGCTAAAATATAAACACCGGTTATGTTTTGAAGTAGGGCTGTTATTCAGCTCTGTGTTATCTTTCCCTTTTCATTCTTTTTTTCATTTGCTTTTAGATTGTTTCTTTAACTCTTAGTTTGCTTGGAGTTTGGAAACTTGGAATTTCGCTGACACCTCACTGCCAAGAGGATTCTTTGAATACGGGTTTCATACTTTGTATTACGAGTAATGTAATTTTTCTTTACCGCTCTAAAAATGGTCATTGTTCTCTTTCACTGAAAATTGCTCTCTTGTTTTCCTGACCAAGCCCTCTATGCCATAACAATTGGTATATTTGACTGTCCCTTATTAGTCTTCCTAAGGAAAACAGGATTGATGTCTTCAATCATTTTTCATAGGAGACACTTTCCATGTTTCCAGTGACTCGTTACCTCTTCGTGATCTCCTTGCTCTTTGGGAATGGGTCATTACCACTGAAGATATGCTGTAATGAGGCTGTATTCCTGGCTCACCATAGACCCTGTGTGACTGTTTTCATGAACCCTTCTAACACTGTTAATGATTCTTTGGGGAGGAGGCCCAGTAATACCGTATAGGAAACATCTCTTCCTCTTTATTCACTTGAACCAGGCCTGTAAAATTCAAGTGGGTGAGAAAGGTGGGTGATTAATGCACAGGTCTGGGAATCAGAAGAAATTCTTTCTCCCTCAAGCTTCCTTGGTGATGTTCTAGGGAAAAGCACAAGTGCAAAATGCAAGTGTGTTCATATTTATGGCAGTAACAATGTTTCCTGTTAGCTTGTGAAGCGTTTTTCCCATAAATAACATGCCAATATACATATGCATGTAAATTCTAATTCTAAGTATATATGATGTGCAGTGCTGGACATTTTATTACATAGAATCTATCTGTTTTCATGGGATCAGGTTGATTGCGTGATTAAACCTCTTGCATTCCCTGGTATTAACAGATAGGAAGAAACAGTAAATAGGATGTCAATGCCAAAAGAAGAAATGAAGGGTTTTAGTCACAGTAACTGCCTTGTGTCCATCAGATAGAATGAAACTGTTTCACTGAAACCAGAAAACTTTTTAACCTGTCTAGCAAAAAAATTCAGGGGTGAATTCATATGTGCAAACCCAATTTATCTGGAAGGAAAGGAAGTCACGGTATTAATAGCAATGTGTCTGCTAGCATCTTATCACTGGATTAAGCTTAACAAGCACAGACTGAAGGGTCGTAAGCAGATACAGCTGCATGCTTGATTAGGAATTACTTAGGTCTTGTTTGTGTAACACTCTTCTTGGCTTGAATTTGCCCCCTAATAGTGCTAAATGCTATCACAAAGTGTGGCTGAAGACTATTCAGAGCATATAATCAGCTGAATGTTTGATTAAAGCAGTTACAACATAACTACATTTTAAAAGGATAAGGAAAACGGGCTTCAGCCCAAAAAATATCATGTTTCTCATTTTAATTCCAGGACACTCCTTTTAATTTTATTCAGTCATTTACATCTATACTAAAATCTCTCCAGAATTAGGGCCCCAAATGAAGTCTTTTAAAAGATAAATACGTCACTGCTCTATAAGACGTATCTTGCGTGATTTTAATGTCCATGGTCATGAGAATGAGACTAATGAGCGAATGGGAATATTGGATGGCTTTTTAAAATAGAGAATATATATTGAATACATGTTACAGTTTGAGCTGAATATCCAAAACATATGCTGAGTAAGATTTTTTGGATCACTATGATCAAGAGCTGTTCACTGGCAATGCTTTTGTGGAAGAATTGCAGTTTCATGCCTGTGTATTTCACTAAGCTGAACCTATTCTTGGAGGGACCATTAAAGATAAGAAGTTTTATTAGTGTCAGTTTATATATTTAAAAACTGCCTAATCAAGACATACTTTTGTAGTATTGAGGCATCAATTGAATTAGATCTCGGTAGTTCACATTACAGTAGTAATGGTAACTTCGGTGATCTGCATTTATTTTGACACACTGTGTTGTCCTCTGGTGGTCTTTCTCTGACTTTGGCAAACAGCTGAATATTAATTAGCATTTGTTAAGCCACAGTTTAGAAAAAGAACCTAAATCCACTTTTTGAAGGAGGTTTGCTTCTGGAAATACTGTGCCCAGTTGTAGTAATAGTCATACCCACATCTCGAGTGTGCTGACCCACTCTATGGGTGATTTTTATGTGTTGTTCTAAGACATGTTCTTTCTTTTTCTTTCAGGAGAACCAGAATTTAAATATGTTGGGAATATGCATGGGAATGAAGCTGTTGGAAGGGAATTACTCATCTTCTTGGCTCAGTACTTGTGTAATGAATACCAGAAAGGAAATGATACCATTATCAACTTGATCCATAGCACACGTATCCATATCATGCCATCTTTGAATCCAGATGGCTTTGAGAAGGCAGCATCCCAGGTTTGTAAGACTATGTGTTTAAAAATAGTTTTCAATGTCTATTAGTCTTAGGATTATAATGACACTTGGATTAGAAGTTTCACAGATACGTGTACTCTTGCTGGTGATTGTTTAATGGAACAACTCTGAAGTACTTCCTAACAGTACAGTAGGCTTGTTATGTTTAACAGGGAGGATTTTATGCTTGATTTTTCAACAAATAGCCTTCTCTCTTGTGACTTCACTGTATTTTAAAATATAATGATGTTTATGTTTCATGCATATTCTTTAATCTAAGTTCACTGACTGAACTGCTTCGTAACTTCTAGTGATACATGATGTTTCAGAAGTGTTAGAAAAGGCAAAGCTGATGTTTTCTTTAAGAATATTCTCATGTAAATGCACTTATAAGAATTATTTATGTTCATCAGAACTTGATCCCAAACCAGCTAAATAACTCTGATTCTAAGTTTAAGCATGAGACACTTCAGTTAAAGTATTAGTCAAGAAAATTCAGTATGCATTTTAGGGTGATGACTCAGTCAAGAAACACGTAATGCATTAATGCATGACTAGCAAATGGAAGCCAAATAGGGACCCTGTTGTACAGATTCTGGCGTGTATTATGTTCAAAACCAAAATAAGAATTATCTCGTTTACAAGGTGTATTTATTTTTTTAATTAATATGGAAATGTTGAAAATTCTCATGTGACTATTAATTTATGATTAAATAACCCAAACTTTGTTAAGATTTATTCAGTTGGTTCTCATGAAGTCTTTAAAACACACTGACCTCTTTTAAACTATATTTGGTTGTATGTCTCCCTCTCGTGGCAGTGAAGCAAAAGCTGTCCTCAAATTATTGCAGCATTTTACTGCTTTGAAATTCTTTCTCTGTAGAGATTCTGTAATATTATTGGAAACTTTTGGTCTGTAACTAAAGTACACTTACTGTTATATGGTTGCCTTACAATTTAAATATGATTTATAACACAATTTGTTTTAGTGCTGCTGTTATTCTAATTTAGAAGTATCTTGGTGTTGTACACAGTGTGTGACAGTAGATTCAATGTACCCCAAGATCAAAACCAGTAACCAAACTAAGCCTGCTTTAAAGAGTACTGAAAAAAGTACAGAGACAAGCTAGGGAAAGCTGTACATTCTGAAGTCACTTCCTTAATGAAATCCAAAACTTATTTTAGAGAATCAGCTTAAAGAAAATATTTTGCAAAAATTCTCATTGCATCTTTATTTGGTGCTACCATTTCAGTGAACAAAGCTAACAGACACAGTAAAATAAAAGTTTTGAGTAAAGATTAGGGTCCTTCTTTACCTTGAAGCCATTTAGAGGAACTTTTAAACAAGTGTGAACATTCCTCATGGCTGGTGGATAAATCTACAGCTGATCTGAGTCTCACTAAAATGAAGTCTGTAATTCAGTCACAGGCAGGAGGCAACGGAGAAAAGCCAAGTCTCAGGGAAGACACAACTGGCACTGAAAAATCTGTACTTCTGGTAATTTTACCCATCCTTAGTCAAAGTGTGCCATTGTGAGAATAATCCTGTCCTGCAAGACCCTCAATGAAATAGAGGTTGGTTTTATTCCCACAGAAGTCTAGGAAGGAATAGGGGTGGCTCAGCTCTTGGTGTCTCAGAAGTTTGTACTCCCACATGATCCCTTCTTATTCTCAAGTGCGTGAGGGGTAAACATACCCATATAAAGCTTGATATGTCATTTCGTGAGTCTACTCATCTCCCTTCTCTTTCTGTTCCCTTTCCTCATTCAGCCTGGTGAACTTAAAGACTGGTTTGTTGGTCGAAGTAATGCCCAAGGGATAGATCTAAACCGAAATTTTCCCGATCTTGATAGAATAGTCTACATCAATGAGAAAGAAGGGGGCCCAAACAACCATCTTCTGAAAAACATGAAGAAAGCCGTGGACCAGAATCCCAAGGTAAGTAGAGCCTGAATAGAAGGCCACTTAGATGCCCATCTCTTCCCTTTTATGCAAACAAACATGTAGCAACCTCTAAGAGATGTGTGGATGGTCTTTATGATTCATGTTCTTCTGAATTTTTTCTTAAAATTGTTAAATTTATGCATCTGATACATCTTGAATTTTTCCTCAAAATGACTTGCTGTAGTAAACCCTTTTGATCCGTATCACTGAATCCTTAGACAATTCCTCACTCAAAACATGTTTGTTTGTTTGTTTTGTATAGGCTTCTCCCTTGATTTGAAGCTATTTTCAGAAATATTCTGCATTTTTACCATTGCCAGAAATTCACTTGTGTATTGTGCTTAATTGCAATGCTGGCTAGATAACTAATCTCACATATAACACATGCCTTTTTGTTAGCCTTCAATAGACGGCCATATATCTGGAGGGATTTTTGTCTTGTTGTGTTTACTCCCCAGAGGAAGTTCTAGAAAATACAGTGTTGTGACTGCAGTCCCGTAGGACTATGGCCTTAATAGATGTATTCTGTCTTCAAAATCAAATTATTAATAAAGTAATTTTACTTTCCGTGCAGAGAATAGGCTGCATCCTACCAACTTTTAGTTTGAATTAGTTTACTTTCCTTGGTTTAAAATTTGATAGGCTTCCCATCCATAATGGGAAGAAGTAAAAGGTTGCTTTATTTGTAGTCTCATTCTAAGCTAACTTACATCACTTTTAAACTTATATTAATCTACTTAATATAATTATAAATCTAATATAAAGGACTGGTTTAGTTTTCTCTGGAGCCAAAATAAAATTGCTGTTCATTTATCTGTCTTGTATAATGTATGTGATAATAATTAAGCCCATTGTATTTAATTGAATGTTTCTACATTGAATTACCAGTTTATAACTTCTGGTAATGGTATTTGGTTGTAGCTTGCTCCTGAAACGAAAGGTGTCATTCACTGGATAATGGATATTCCTTTTGTGCTCTCTGCCAATCTTCATGGAGGAGACCTTGTTGCAAACTATCCTTATGATGAGACTCGGAGTGGTATGTAAATGGAAGTTAACATGAAATAGCAGGAGAGAAATTTCATTCTATACTTTTTTCTCTGCTAGCTAAGGTCCACTTTGTAAACATTATGTTATTGCATTGTAATGACTTATTTTATTGTATTAATCATGTTTATGACCATATTTTCTACTGATAGTTTGTTTCAGTAGATTTACATAGCAAAAATGATGTAATACCTGAGGGAATCATAGTCCCTCAGATATTTTATTCAAGGCAACTGAGCTCTTAAATTAGCTGGGGCTGTTTGTACCCTTTTAAATGAAGTGAGAAAGATGTGTCTAGGCTAAGATTTCTTGCACCTGTAAAAAATGAATTTTGAAATCAGTAGTTTGCTAAGAGAAACAACTATCATTGTTGTCACTTTCTCAGTCCCTTATAAAAAGGATCACATTCTGGCAAGAGATGTTATCATATAGTATACAGCAATATTAGTTTGTTTTTCCTGCTCCTAGGGAATGAACAAATGGCTGAAGTTTCATGAAATTATTAAATTGTTTGTGATTCTCTTATTTCAGTCAACTCTCTCACAGTTTAATTCCAAATCCTTTTAATATCAGACTATAAAACTCTTTAGCGAGACACCTGAGTCTTGTTCAGTGTACATAGGATTTCCTGGCATAATTCTGGTGTGCAGTGCTGGTAATCTAGGTTGTGAGCCCAGTCGTATGACTGCCCTTTTAACAATCTTTGTTCCTGGACTTTTTTTTCCTCCCTAGGCAGTGCTCATGAATACAGCTCCTGCCCCGATGATGCTATTTTTCAGAGCCTGGCCCGCAGTTACTCTTCTTTTAATCCCGCTATGTCTGATCCGAACAGACCACCATGTCGTAAAAATGACGATGACAGCAGCTTTGTGGATGGAACAACCAATGGTGGTGCATGGTACAGCGTCCCAGGAGGTGAGCCCCACCACATGGGGGATCCAGGTCACGGGCTATTTTGAGCCTGAGTTATGTTATCCACAACTTTTGGACTGGTTAAGGCTAAATCAAAGGTTGATCACTCACCACAGTACCTCTATAAAACTCCATAAAACTCACTATGGTGCCTATTAAAATATTCCTTTTTATTGCTTTTTCTATGGTGTTTCTTCACTTAGTGTCCAGATCATTGCAAATTTAATAGTTCTACAGTGGGCAAGTAATTGCTCTGTTATGTGAGAGTTTAAGGTTTGGTTTGGTTTTTTTTAAGAAAAGAGTAAAAACAAAGCCCTGATGAGAGTGAGCTACTGATGTTTCATTTAAACCTCAATAACAAAGGCATCCAAGCCCAAAGGAAGTGGGGAAGGCCTGGTTTTGCAGTGTTATGGAAAGCGGGAGTTAGGACTTTGATTTTGAGGGGAACAAAACCAGCCACGAAGATACCTGTGTCTCAATACTTTGTGGCTTGGTTAGTGCCTGATTCTGCCCAGATGCTGTTCTCCTAGACTTTGGTAGAGCCTTCTATGCTAAGAGGAACAGTAGAGCTACTATGGGTATGTCCATTCTGCGGAAGTCTAGAAGAGTAGCCTGAAATGAGTCTTTTCATTCAAATGAGACATTTCATTCCTTTCTACTAAGAATTTGGATATGCCATTTTCTTTGGAAACTGAGGCAGACAGGTGTAGGGATATCTAAATCTTTGAGTCTTCTGTCTCTACTAAACTTGGAGTGAAAACTGAGTTGGAGATTCTGAGCTAGAAACTCAGCTTGTGTTGGAGTGATTTGCCTGTGCTTTGGCTTTGTTAAATTATACCAGATAACCACATAACAGTTTTATTGTTTGCTTATCTCTTAATATTCACTTACAGTCTCTGAATGAATTCTAAAGTTTTACCTGAAGTGAATAGGAATCTCTCAAAGCATTAGACAGCCTAGGTGGTAGCTGAACTCTGCTTCTCTTACCGTAAAGGGGGTATTAGAAGAAAATAATTAAGCTCATGTGAAGGAATTAGAAACAGAACAACAACTGATAGTGCTCACACAGCCAGCGATCACCAGCTTATTCTTAGAGCTGCTATTCCCAATCTTCACAGGGGCAGCATCTTTGCTCTGCTGTGGTACAATAGGTTCTAGGTACCAGGGATGGGGTGTGAAGTAAAATATTGACATTTCTGAATATAACTGAAAAACAAAAATTTCCCTTTGTGAGAGGCTTTTCACAGACTTTGAATTGGGACCATTAAAACACAAAACAAAGTTTGCAAAAGTTGAAAAAAAATATAAACAAAATGTTAAGAAGTTTAGTAATTAAAGTTTGTTTCAATTCAGTTGAAAGATTATCTTCATGAAAAATTAGCTATAAAAACATGGACATAAAACTTTAGCTTCTTTTTCTTTAAGAAAATGCTATGAAAACCAGTTTTTCCATTGTTTTGATGAAATGCTTTGATTCTGACTAAACTTCACATGCTTAAGACACATTTTTCCATTGGAAAACCTTTATGGAAAGTTTGAATTATTTCCTCTTTTTGGATCTTGTTTTAAGTTAGACTGCAAATTCCTCAAGTGAAGCCTTTGTTTTTCTCATGTATTTGTACAGATGTTAGTAGGCAGGAATCCTAGTTCTAAGCAGGATCTGTGATCCTAATATGTTGCAGCTAATAAAAAGTAGAGAGACAACAATATACCTTGGACTATACAACATGAATCTGTTGTGGTTTTTTTGCCTTTTTTTTTTCCTCCAAGTGTAGAAATCAACTGACAAGCTGTGAGTTTTGAACAAAACCTCCATGGTAGTTTTTGCTGACTTAAGAAAACCAATGCAATTCAGTGAAACCAGTTCTGTTCTTTCTATGTCTAGTGCTAAGGAAAATAACTAAACATTGCTCAATTCAAGTGAAAATTTTCTTGGAAACTTTAGTCTGAAAAGCTCTGTCTGGAAATCAAACTGTGGCAATTAGGTTGTGGACTGTATCAGTGATCTTCTGCTATCCATTTGGTAATGCACTCGAAGTTAGTGGCATAAGCTGTTGAAAAGCCATTTGTGTTGATTTAGGAAAAGTATTCCACTGTGTGTCCTTACCAGAGTTAGGAATTTATGGAGAGAAACTGAAGACCTTGTTTCTGTCGTATCTGCTCCTAAGCTAAGGTGGCACTTCTCTGCCTTCGCACCCTTGGGTTGCTGTCGGTTGTCATCCCCCACTTTCTCCTTTTCCCTTCCTTTCCCATTTTTCTACTAAAGCCACACATTCCTTTCTCTGGAATGTACCCACTCTTGCCCATTTTCCCACTTTATTGCCAGTTCCCACTCCTGCCCATTTTCTGTTTTTATTACCGGTCATCTCCTAGAGGCTGCCTTTGACAGTACCTCATCAGACTAGGAGTTCTGACCTAGGAAAGGACGATTTTTCATTCTAATGAGTCACTATAGGTGCTATTGCCCTATAGAGCTTATTATCATGCCCCCAGTTGTGTGACATGTGTTCTTTGTGCGTATCATTCACCCACAGGAACTTGTACCTTCTGTAAAAGACAGGACTGCATAGTGGGATGGCAGCAATCTTCAGTGGTTCTTCGGTATGCAGGGATAATATGTGGGTGGCACTCTCGTGTGACTGCGGGTTGCTTTTGTGTGTTTTTCTGAGTAGCTGGGTTCTTTCAGTAGGAAGGCTGAATGTCTAGTGTCAGAAACATCTGGTTACAGTCCTTGTCTCAAATTGGTAATAAGGATGACCCCTGCATTGCATTCATGTTCAGTCCTTCCCTTTTGTCTAACCTCAGGATTTCCTCACCAGCCTCATATAAGGTGGCAATTCTGCTTTCAGACTTTGGGCTTTTGGGATGGAGAGAGCAGATGATGTACAGGAATATTTGACACTGGCTGATCTCTTTTAATACGCTTTACTGTGAGATTTTTCTCACCATTACCTGTTTAATAGTTACTTTCTTCTTTAGAGCAGGGGCACAGCGAAAATAGCTCACCTCTACAGCATCTAGGTGATAAATCTGAGGCCATAATGTGTGTTACACTTGTAGTAGTTGTCATCTGTAGTTGGTTGATCCTCGTAGGTTTTTCGGAGACAGCAAGCAAAGGCAAAAAAGTCATTCTTTTGTATTCAGGAATGGCTCTTTAAGCTATCAGACTCTGTGAAGAAACAAGTTCGTACATAAAAACCATGCTGTTTTTAACACTTTTTTTCTTCCTATCAGCATTTAATTAATGATTTCACTTTTGCACAAGAAAGCCAAATTAAATTTGCACAAAAAACTTTAATTTTGGAATTTCCTTAGCTGTTTAATGCATAACTTTTCAACATCCCTAATGGTTTTTTGATGTACCTTTTGTGTGGAGTATCTATTAGGAACTATAAATGAGAAGAGCAGATAGTAACGGATTACTACCTAGCCACATGCCTGTTCTGCTTGTTCTGTCATTACAGAGTCACCCGAGTCTAATCAGATTCCTGTCATTGCAAAAATAGCTTTTCAAAGCAGCTTACTGCTATTGCTGTACTATTAGGCTATTGTTTAAATGTCTTTTTTTTTTTTTTTTTTTCCAGATAGTCTCAAATCACTCTTGGCACTCAACTAATTTCTTACTTGAATTGCCAGTTTTGGAAGCAGCTTTAGGTTTTTTTTAGGATTTCATACAACACATGTAGGAGGCACCTGTTCTCACCATTATGCACAAGACTCAAGTTCATCCTGTCCTGCTGAATGTTACTTTCTTTTCTATGTGTAGGAGCTGAACTAGCTTAGTGCTGTAGCTTGTAGTCTTAAATAATTCTGATGCATGGATGTCAGGGACACACCCTGCACTCTGCTTCCTTTGTGAAGTTTGGCATCCTTTTTTAAAACAGGAAGAAATTAATTTTTTCCCATATTCTAAACTTATTTATGTAAACACCAACCTAGACACAGTATAGTCCTTCAGGACACTAGAGCAGTGCAACAGAGGAGTCTTTTTGTGTTTTCAGTTTCAAAGGAAAGTCCTACTCATGGTGAGCAAAGATGGGCATTCATTGTTGAATCTGTTATATCTGAGGTATCTAAGCCTTTCTGATCTTCAGAGAGTGGTTGCTGTTAAAGTGTAAGAAAATTAGTGCTATATTTTGTTAAAATGAGAGGCCTTGGGAGTGAGATGATGTGCATGCATGCATGTAATACATGCCATGTACATAATCAAATGGAATAGGGAAGTTAGAGGACTTGACCAGTGGCAGCAAAGTTGCTGCAAGGTTGAATAAATATTTTTAATATTTAAAAAGTATTAAATATGTATTGTAACTGTAATTGTAAATATGTATTGATTTATTGGATATTGCACCTAATCACCATATTGAATGCACAGGTAAAGAGTGCATAGCCCAGTGCACTCTTGATTACATATGTAGTAGGCCACAGTTTAAATCTAGCCCAGCTTCACCCCATTCTCTGTCCCAGAGATTTAGATCGTCACCTGGAATTCAATGAAGCTGAATTTTTTCAGGAACAACACATAAACCTTGGACCAGGCCAGGAACTGGGAAACAAACTATAGGATATGACCATTGTGCACAAAACTGGAAAATATATTACTTCTTTATTCTGTTCTTGAGGAACTAGGGCATCCCTGAGTAATACTTTAGGGGAAGGAGAAATTTCCTGAGAATTGGAACAGTAATGGTCAGTGTTGTTGGCATCACAGTAAAATTACATAATGCCCTTTGTCTCCCAGTTCTCCTCTTCATGCATTCTTTCTTTCTTTTAGAAGAAATACAAAAATCAAGAAAAGCAGCATAATCTAGTGTCTAGAACAGATGCCTGGCAGTCAGTACTGCTGTCAGGATTTAACTCGCGATTCCACAGCTCTCTTGCTGTGTACTCTTGAATGGTCCGTCTAGCATTCCTCCGGTTGGAACATCAGAGCCATCCTTTGCAGGAGCACCTTTGCCTTCTGTGTCCTCATTTTTCTAAAAAAAGGTTTAGAAATAAAAAGGTTCTTTTAGCAATCTGAAAAGTCCCTGTGCCTATCAGTAGTTAGGAGTCTTGTTGCCTGGTTGGCAGAAAATAGACCCTTCAGCCTGATATGTTGGCAAAATCCCCCCTGACTCAATCTGTTTGCTGCCCTTGGGGTTCTGTTTTGGATATGACATCAGCCCTCTGGTCAGTTATGGACCTTGAACAGCACTGCTGCTTTGGTAAAGAGACTACATTAGGTCTTATATGTAGCTTGCATGGAAGAATGTAGACCTGAACGAATTAGCTGTCTTAGAAGCACTTTTAAATCCTTCAGTGACCTCCATGGAGATGCTCAGAATGCTTGATAGCCATTTTCTTTTCAGTCCTCCATTTGAGAATCCACTGACTCTGCTAGCTAGATGGACTGGGAAGACAAGTAATAGTTCTACATCGGCTTCCACTAAGAAAATATTTATAACCCTCCTGGGGATGGCCACAGTCCCTCTCCAGCTTGTTGACCCAGTTACAAACCAGGAAACCTCTTTGGTTATTGATAGACCAATTTGAGAAATAGCCAATATATCCATGTGGTAAGAGAAGGGGCTCAGAAAGGTAAAAAAGCACATATTTTGCGTCAAGTTTTTATTCCTAGTGATGTTATCATGCTACATATATTTTTAAATTTCTATGATTAAAGTTGAATTAATAATTATGTTTCTCTTCTTTCTTGAAGGCTATCCAGTACTGATTTTGCAGAGTCTTTGAGTGGGTAGGAAACACCCATATCTATGGAAAAATTTCCTTGAAAATAAATTTTATAGGATTTATTTTGTTTGTTGTTTTTTTTTTTTTTTTAAATATTTGGAGTCTATGCGGAAAATCTTGACAAACAGATGTTTTTCATGTAAAATGTTTCTAACTTGAAATGCTATATTTTCAGAAAAAAAACCCAACACATTTTTGACCCATCTTAAAATCTTCTTTTTCAATGTCACTTTATTATGTTTAATTTGCTTTATAATTAATTGTCATTATTCTTGGCTTACAAAGTGGTTGTCTTTATTTTTTTTTAATATAGAAATATTTTAGCCATAATCTGAAATAATTTTCTGTTCCCAAAGAGAAAATATGTAATGTATATGTCAGCTATCCAAATATGTGTGAGGTAGGAGTATACAGGCCAGGTGCAGCATCAAATAGAAATATACAGGCCCTGTGCCAAATCTTTTCTAAACTTTCCCTGGAAGAAAATGTTTTTTTGGAATTAGTTGTTCTATTAGTTTCTCTGATTTAAAGCTTCTGAATTCAAAACTAAGCAGATTAACTGGAACTGCGCCAACAGCTGTTCTTTTCTTAATAGTACCAGCATCTCAGGTGTCTCCCTCTGTTTAGTTCAGAATAACGCAAAATCCATCACTAATTCTCTTTTCTGGCATTGCAGGGATGCAGGATTTCAATTACCTCAGCAGCAACTGCTTTGAAATCACAGTGGAACTTAGCTGTGAAAAGTTCCCACCTGAAGAAACTCTGAAGGGCTACTGGGAGGACAATAAGAACTCCCTTATAAATTACATTGAGCAGGTAACACAAAAGAGGGTGGCAAAACTCTAGTTATTGTGCATAAAACTTATAAACTTTTCTGCTGTGTGAACATCTTATTCAAATTTCATATTAATCCAGATGTTGCTCTGTAATTCGTATCTGTCTCTAAGATGGTAAATCCTCTGTGATATTTCTAATTAAGTGGAAGAAGAGGGTAAAAGAAGGAAGATGTTATAGTATGGAATTAATCTCACTTTACTTAAGCTGTTGCAGATATTTAAATGATTTGTGTTGAGTTCCTCAATGAAAAGAAATACACATTTCCAGAGTCTATAATTCTCTCCCCCAGCAGTGGTGTGTTTACTGAGAGAGACAGGTTGCCCTCTGCAGATATTAAAGTCTGTGTACAGATGTGGGATGGATCACTCTGTGGATGTACAGGGAACCTAGACAGCTGGATTAGACTCTGGCTGCCTGGCAGTTCAGTGTAACATCGTGGGACATCTCTAATCCTTGTTTTGTAGATATTCCACCGCTCTCTGACTGTATGAGCTGTTGATATTCAGTATAAAGCTGTCAGTGTGATGATTCCGTTAAAAATGACATCAAATCTGGTAGAAGTGTAAAGTGTTCTCATGGGTTTATATAATCTTGTGCTAAGGGATTGTTAGAAGTTAAGACTCATGAAATAGATCTGTGTGTGTGTTTGGGGGTTTTCTTTGTTGCTGGTTTTTTTTGGTTGGTTGGTTTTTTTAATCATTTCATGCCAATGTATCAGGCTGCACTGAAAAGATGATTCCAAGCAGTGTGGGAGTATCGAATTTCTGAAACCTGACTATTGTAGTTAACAATTACAAATATGTCTGATATCATTAATGGCTGCCAACTTGAGACTGTGAAATCAGAAACACACTTTGTTAGCAGAGCTGATCAATTAATACATTCATTTCTTTAAGAACTTTTTTGTGCAGAAATTCTTTAGTTAGTCAAAAATCTGAAATATTTGAAATGTTTGAGTTATACTGTTCTGTTAAGAAGTTATACGTGGGCTGAGGAAAAAGCTGTACCCGTCCTGCAGGTTTTTACCCACTGATTATGAGATCCATCTCAAATTGTTCAGCTCCTTTGCACATGGGTTAATTTTCTCTGACTTGTGGAAAACTATGTTATCACTGCATTTTCAAAATTATTCATGTGTAAGATACTATTTTGCCTGCTTCCTTTGCTCCTGCGGAGCTGCTTGCTTTATTCTTGAAGTTCAGTTGGCCTATTTGGCATTGGTTTTTATCTTATTGCAGGATAAAAGGTCCAGCTCTATGCTCCAGCTCCCCTGCGATTGCTGAGGACAGTGCAAATATGTACTTTCTGCTTTTCTATGCTGATTTGCATCAGGCTTCTCCCATAGTGTGCATTACAGGAAACTGAACTAAACTATAGCAGCTGAATATATCATGTAGGTCCATAAAGTGGAACATCAATATCTTAAAATAAGATCCATGTTCCACAAGTTTTTTCAAATATCACAGAATCAAGAGAGAAGCCTGAATTCCACAGTACTTCGCTGCTTGATTTCCAGGCTCCCGATGAGATGCATCTCCACACAGGTTCCCAACATCCCCTTCTTCCCAGCACTGAGACTTCCCTATTTCAGGCCATGAAAAAGCAGTTGATCCTCAGTGTCTTGCCCCTGAGGAGCTCAGTCTGCTTTCAAACCATGCTGAAGGTATACTGTCAGGACTCCACACACTGCAGTCAAATCAGTGCTTTAATTTCATATATGCTGGGAACAAATGAATTAGGTACTGCTGGGGCTGTTGCCTGGAGCATGTTGCCTAAGAGGAAAGAAGGAACTGGAGCATGACCCACCATTGCTTTGTGGGGAGTGTTGTGACCCTATATAGTCCCAGCTCAAAGACCTGAATGTTTTGGGTGCCAAATAGAGGTCTCAAGCATCTCACAAAGGGATTGCCCATCGGAGTCCAAGTGACCGCATTAACTTTGATAACGTTTCACTTTTAAGAGGTTATGTCCATTATTAGCTCTATATTTGTATAGTTGATTAAATTTTTCTTAAAAAAAGATTTTTTTGAGGCCCTCTTTCAGAGCTTTTCAGTGCATTCATTAATCCCCAATATGATAAAGATTTCCAAGTCAGTGTTCACATGTATTATGATTTGCTGTATGTTTCTGAGAACTGCTTGCATTGCACAGGTAAATTATTATAACTACGTGCTGAATTATTTTTCCTCTTCACTCTTTGTTCCATTATGATGTTAAATATTTATCATTGAAAGTTGTCAGTATGTAGGTATGCTTTGTTAGATATATCAGTAGATACTCCATTGACAAAAATGCCATCTTTTCTTAAGAATTTTCAAATTACTTACTATGTATTGCTGACCCTATTTATTTTAGATTCATCGAGGAGTGAAGGGGTTTGTTAAAGATCTTCAGGGCAATCCAATAGCAAATGCTACAATTTCTGTGGAGGGAATAAGCCATGACATTACATCAGGTGAGTGTGGTACCTTAGCAAAGCAAGAAGTGCTGGGATATATTGCTTCTCCTCTGCTTAGCAACCTGAAGCCATTTCACATCTTTTTAACTGAAGCTTTAAGGGAGCAAAATTTTGAAGCCAGGAAAGCTTGTTGTCTGCAAGATTTCATGCGTCTTCTGCTTGTATTTTGTTCTCAAAGTATCTGAGACAGGTTTTTGTGACTTCATGGATCTCTGGTGTGAGCTGGTTCTGGGGGTTCTTGGTTATTAATGCTTAGACTGCCTTCTCATTTATAATGCAAATAGTATTTCACAGCTCTGCCAGGATTTAAAGTCCTGTCAGCAGTGCTGTTTTTAGTTCAAGGGCTAAATTTTAGTCCAAAAGTGTTATATTATTTACAATGCAATCATACCTTTGGGTATGTAAATTCTTGACAGAACTTCAATTTACATAACTTCTTTCCACAAAGGTAAATTCTCTCTGCTTTTTACAATTATGTGACCTTTTTTCAGAAAGGTGGTTCTAAAAGATGAAAGTATTGTGTTGGTTGGTGTTCACAGAAGATTATGTGTCACCTCTTCAGTGATGTTGTGCTTTATTCTGGGAATAAGTTCAAGAGTAGCTCACACAGTGCCAACTTTCAGTCTGCCCTGTAGACCTATGCTGTCCTATCCTGAATGACTTTTTTTTTATTTGCACAAGATACTAATTAGAAAAACAATAAGAAAATGTCAGGTTTTTATGCATGATCTTACATTATGGTCATTTTCTCAATAATATGTCTCACTATAGTGTTACAGAATGCAGAATACTATGAAACAGGACTAGTAGAATCTTCAGGTGGCTCCAATTTGTGTTTGTTTGCACATCACCTGCCAAGAGGCCAGCACTTCTGCCAAGCAGGGGAATAGTCTGTGAAAACATTAGTCATCTTCTTTCACTTAAATAAGAAGGCAAAATGTATAGAGGTTGGAAATACATTTTGAGGCATAATGAAAAGGAAATAAGCTGTGAAAAAAGGTATTTTGAGCCGGGAGAGAGTGAGGCATATGAGAGAGAAGTTCATGCTTCTGTGGTACAAAAAAAACATGAATCTTTCCACATCATTGCGTGTGTATAAGCCTTAAAGTCATGTATTGTCAAAACAGTGAGGAAAACAAGTACTTGAATTTTGGCACAGTCAAAATAAAGGATAAATATTCTTTGGCTTTTCTCCTGTTCCTTTGTTCATGAGTTGAAATTCAGCTTTGTTCCACTGCCAGGAACTAGAATAGATCATTATCATAGTTCTACAGAGTATTTTTTTCCTTTCTGTTTTATGAAGAGAAAAATCTGGGAACAACTGGACTGACTACTGACATTTTTTGACCATGCGAATTGCAGACATTTAAGTAGTATTTCCCCTTGTGCACTGTGTAGCTGCAGACGTGGTGAAAAAGCATTTAAGGGACTGGCAGAAAGAGCATGGCCCAGTCTTTTAAATGGCACTACTAATTGAACTTTAGAATAGCTTTGAAATGTTTTTTGGACATAGAGAAATTTGGAGTATTAGCATGTGACAAATTAGGTAGTTGCACACTGCTGGTGGAGGGAAGATCTGAGTCTTTGTGAAAATGGGATAGGGTCATTTCTGTAGAAGAGGATGATGCGTTTTTGATTCTCTGGCTGAAAAAGATATCTACGGTAGCAGCGTAGTAGGATCCTCTCTTTGACCTGAGTGTATTAAACTTCCATTTCTTTGTTTATCTGAGCCAAAGAAAAAAGGCTGGATACTGAAATGCCTGGATACTGAAACATGTAGACAATGTTACTTCAAGGCTGATACACATGGAATATTCTAGGACATGATGATTTATAGCTTTTTCTGAAGTGTGAGAAAGGTGGTCCCATTTATTTAAATTTGATGAGAATAAAATGCTTTTACACTTGGATTTTCAGAATACTGAGGAACAGTAAAAATTCATATCACACTGCAAACTGAAACTCAGACACTTAACAGGGACTTTACAATGGCTGGGGTGTGCTTCTAAAGTAGAGTAATGTCCCATATTGTCCTGTTCTTCAGTGTAATGGAGAACCTTCAGCCTCAGCAGGCAGGCAAAATCTTTTGTGGTATCTGCAACACAGCTTCAAAGTTTAAATCACTGTTTTGGTTACCTGAAAAGGAGAAAATCTGTAATGATATATTTATGCAGCTCTTACAGAAGAATCCTTTCAGACAGACGAAAGCAAAGGGCTGACAGGAATATAAAAGACTGACATATCCCTTCTCCTTAGCTGCGTGATTGGTTTTATACATATTTATTTGGATATTTTTCTTCTTCTCCTCTACAGCCAAGGATGGTGATTACTGGAGATTGCTTGTGCCTGGAAATTACAAGCTTACAGCCTCAGCACCAGGCTATCTAGCAATAACGAAAAAAGTGGCTGTGCCCTTCAGCCCTGCTGTTGTGGTGAGTGCTCAAACGTGTGTTGGTTTATCACCTATTATATATTTAAAAAGTCTCTTTTCCCTCATGGTGTGCATGTAAGCAGAAGGTGATTTTTCAGAATATTTAAGAATATGCAAATTTAGAAAGACTGGAAACCTACTCTTCTAGCACTTGATGCAGCAGCCACTGAGAGTAAGCTCATTTTAAACTCATTTAATCTCTTGCTGGTCTTATTTATAATGAAAAGACACAGAGAAGGGTAATGTTGGGACACTTAAACATTTTATTGGTTGATGTGTGAATAGACAGAAAATTAAAGGATATATCTAAATAGTGCAACATGAAAAGTAAGAGATGTTGAGGTTTGGATTGAGACATGATATTTTCAGTCTAAATTGTCAAATGACTACCTGCTTGACTTAAAACCAGTGTTCAGCTCTGTGCAGAAAGATAGTGATGGACCCGTCTTTGTGTAGATACTCAGTATGTGCAGTAAATAAGACCCAGACTGCATCTAAGATCTCAGAAGCATTTTTAATTCACCCTCTGTACAGGTGTAGATGTCTCTTAACAATTAAAGCAGCACATCATATCTACATTAATCAGCCACATGTTAGGAAAAGCTCCCTGGATCTTTTTGGTGGCATAAAATTGAATACATGTTTTGATATGCTGAGAGTATACATTGCTAGCTGTTAGCATTAAGCTGATGATACTTCTTATAATATGCTGCATGATTTATGTGGCTGGCTTGTATTTAGTTTTAATTTCATTGGCCCATACTTTTTGAAATTGTTAAACAAGTCAAAGACTTGACAAATGTCTGGTTCTTTTGGAAATTTTGCTGATCTATGTGTATTTTTAGATAAGTTATTGCACTGTGCTGGTATTGCACATATTTAAATCAGCCTTGAGACACTTTGGAATAAACCTAGCCTAAAATAGAAGTTACTTCTC
The DNA here is from genome assembly GCA_013396775.1 of Cephalopterus ornatus. NCBI lineage: Eukaryota > Metazoa > Chordata > Aves > Passeriformes > Cotingidae > Cephalopterus > Cephalopterus ornatus. Next base: position 53,684 of record VZRE01005071.1, read on the forward strand.
TAAGCCTCATGCCTGTGTTAAACAATTTCTTTCAATAAATGACTCTTAAAAGCTTACACTACTCTCTTTCTAGAAGTCTTACTGACATTTTTGATTGTTTCTCCTACTCAGGTTGATTTTGAACTGGAGTCACTGTCTGAAAGAAAAGAAGAGGAGAAAGAAGAGTTGATGGAATGGTGGAAGATGATGTCAGAAACACTAAATTTTTAAATGAGGATTTTGACTTTACAGCTTTTAATCTATGTTGACTTAGTATAATATACTGTGGAAACTCCCTATATTCTAGATTTTGTGCACTTCACAATAATTAACTTTGAATTTTTCAGTCATATTTTGATTAATATGATTACAAATAACTACTAGCCTCCTAGGTAGATAAATAAGTTATTAATTTTCTTTCATATTGTTATAGAAAATTTACTCTTATATACAAATCAGAAAAAATATGAATGGATATGCAGCCTATATGACTATATGACAGTACAATCTGTTGTGTATTATTTGCAAGTTTGGAATATGTAGATTAACTTTTGATTTTAAAAACGAAATATGCTGTAGTCAATTACTGATACTGCCAGAAATATTTGACAGTGCGTAGTAGTAGACAGTGCTCTTTACTAAGTTCTATAATGGATGTTATTGAAAAGATTTATAATAACAGTGTGTGGTGTAATAATGTTTACAAGGATTAAAATTCAGTATAACATTTTTTATGTTTCTGGTGTTGGAGCTATTTAAATATGTAAGAAACATAAGTTGACTTCATTTTAGTAAGCAGAAGGAATCTGCATAAACTCTTTTATTAAAGGTGGCATAGAATGAGTCCAGGAAATAGCAGAGCTTTATTCCTTAAACAGTTGATAATATTCAAAGACCAGGTTTTAATTATTTCTCATTACCTATTAAGCAAATTAAAAATTCTCAGTGGGAGAAGAAGAGGAGCTTGTGCATCTTGTTAGTATGCTGCTTGTGTTTGTTTTACAGCAAGAAAAAAAATAATTTCTGGTGATGTCTGTTTTAGTTAGATAACTACCTTTTCAACATGGTATCTAGGTAATCAGCCAAACGTTAATCTGTTCACTGAAGACTACCAAAGTATAGTCTAGACAATGAACTGGAAATCTACTGAGTTTGTGCATTTAGTCTTGCAAGTCAAGAATGCATGTTTCCAACTCTCTTTCTTCTGCTGGCTAGTCTTATCTAAATCTAGAAGCAAGAAAGATAAGGGAAAATTTTTTCAGTGTGGTGAAATTTTTGCAGTATTTTTGAAGATGATACAAAAAGCAACTTTCATTTAGAAAGATCCTTCTTGCTCCCCCCTCTTTTTTTTTTTTAAATAATTTAAGTAACATACTTTAGTATTTCGGCTAAGATGAGTGAAATTTGCAGCGTCAGAAAACACACAAGGACCACAATAGGTGCAAGTTTAGTATAATTCTTCTGAAACGACTGCTGGTATGCTACTTGATAGCAGCTAAATATCTCATCTGTTTGAAAGCTTACACCAGCTATTGCTGGTCTATTTTAATTCAAGATCAGATATTTGATATATATTTCCTTCCTCTGTTTCTTTCGTATCACTGTGTTTTGATTAGCATATTATTTTAGCTGATGCTGTAGGAATTCAGTATGGTTCAGAACCAATCAACAATGCACTATCATGCTCCTGCTGCAAGTTAAAAATCACATGTTCAGGTGTAGAATCCAAATTCTCCTCCTTTGAGTATTTGAAAATTTACTGAAATACTATTTTCTGAGAATTTTAAATTCTTTAATAAAAGTAGCACTTGATCCTTTTAGAGGAACCAGCTTAAGATTTGACACACATTGACAAACTGAACAGTAATAAAAAGGCATAAGCTTTCTCTCTCTGATCAAGAGTTTGCTGTGTAACCTGTAGCTCATTTGGGTAGTAGATGTTTAATTCCAAATTTCAGGGGCACTTTAATTACTGCAAGTTGTTATACAGCGATGAACTTTGAATCTCCATTGCAATGAGAAACTCCTGTGGCAAATAAAGAGTCATATCTGAATGTGTCTTGATAACTTGTAGCTAGCTGTGCACAACACCGTGCATAAAGGATGCCTGCTTAGACCAGATTGGGTGCTTCTGACAATTTGAAAGGCTAAGATGTAGCACAGAACACCTTCTGTGTCTGGAAGTAATGATACTGTTTTTAAGTGAACCAGGTAAGGTCAAAGCAAATAGTATAAAAAGGAATTATAATAAGAGACTGCTGGCATGTGGGCAAATGGCTACAGTAGTGTAAACTAATGTAATAAGGCAAATGTATATTTGTACAGAACACCCTGCTCTGCCTCTTCAAAACATAAGAATTTTGATCTGAATGACACTACTACATGGTACAATGCCTGTCATGCATCCAGTCTTCCTGTGGCATAGTTAGTGCAGACATTACATCAAAGTGATCTCATAACAGATTTCTAATCCATACCTGTATTATGTGTGTGAGATCTTCTGGTCTACTGTTTCATGCATTTGAGATTAAATGTGGTGTCCCTTAAGTGATCTCTTTGTTGTGCTCTAGATGACTGCTTGCTATTACCATGTTGAGTTCAGGTTCGAGTGATGTTACAACACCAGAACCACTGCCACTGTTCTTGCTCTAGGTAAACATCCTTAAAAACAGCATAGCCAGGACTCTTAATAAATTAATTCATTATGTAGCTTTTCTAGTTGAGCTGAGTTGTGTTGTAGGACTGTGTATGTTTAATGGAAGATTAAACTGTTGTGTGATGCTGAGCTTTTGGTTAAAAAGGCACATGCTGTACTCTTGTACAATAAATCTACAGTTTTATTTAAAATATAAAATGTGTGAGTAATTTACACGTTCAAAACATGACCTCTTTGGCTGTGCATGTCTGCAAAGTGCCATAAACTCATCTTCAGTGAGGTGTGTGTGCCAATTAATTTGCTGTTTGAACAGAGAAAGGAGCTGGGATTAGTGATAATATCCCATTGAGAACCATCCACAGCCCCTTAACTTTGTGCTAGAACATCCGCCTTTCGGAGTATACGTCTTTCTGAGCACTTTTCCCATGGAGGCTTTCAAGTCAAGTAAGGGATGGTAATGAGGTGCTCTGCATTTGCCATGTGGGGACAGGGCATACACTTTTGAATATCTCTTTCACGGTATTTACAGATCTTTTTCCATATCGATCATATTGATCCTTAGGATTAGAAAGCACAGTGTGCAGCACGCTTGCAAACCTGTGGTACTATGCATTCCTTATAACTACAGTGGCCAGGAATATAATAACAGTGAAGTCAGTCAAATAAAATCACTGCATCTTAATTTTCTTTCCCTTTTTCTAGGTTGTGGTTCACATCCATATATGTGAATTTACATATAGTCCTGGCTAGGCCTGAGCTGCTGATAATGTACATTAAAGTGTAAATTAAAACTATGTTATGTTAGAAAGAATTGCTATCAAGTTTCTTTGAGGTTTTTTAATTTTAACAGATATAACAAGTGTGTTAGGAACACTTAATAATTAGGCCCTGGTGGAAGAAATTTCAGAGAAGGATGACAGATAGGTTGAAAGCAGCTTGAATTTAAAGCTAAAAGATGCAGTTCCAATGAGCCTGATTTTCTCCCTTATCTGTGTTTAGTTTGATTCGGATCTGGGGAGGCTGTAGAATAGCACCAGTTTAATGATGGCCTCTCTAAGAGTTGGAGCAGCTGTCTAGAGCTTCTCAGTAAACCTGCTCCAATGGAGGAGTGTCTTGTTTCCCACTTGTAGTTAGCACTGGAAATGCAGGACTGAGAAATGTCACTGCAGCTCCTGCTTCCTGCCTTTCTGTTTCTCACAAAATACTTGTTCTGATCATCTCCTTGCAGGTGTTTTATTCCCTGTGTACATTTCTGTTTATTATGTAGAGCTACATCTGTTATAAATAATTTACTGCCTGTTAATTTGACTCATAGGTTTGGTCATTGACACAGCCTCTGTTCCAGTATTTCTGACTTACATAATTAAACCCAGAAAGCAAAAACACTCAGAAGATTTTCTGAAAGTCGTGGCATAAAAAAACTCCCAGTGTGTTTGTTTGCCTCCTGGCTTGTGAGGTTTTGAGTGAGCTTGCTTCAAGTTTCTGTTTTTAAAGCCTGCTTCAGGGAGAGAAGAATATGACAACTGAGAAGCTGATGTAAGTCTGTGCATCCGAAGGCCAAGGATATACAGCAGTATAGCAAGTATTAGAATCAGCAATATAAAAATGAGATATTTAGAAACAATTGCCATTTACTTTTACTGACTGTGGTAGTGGGAGTGTATTAATTGAGTTAAACAGCCTTGCAGTGCTGATCTTTCTTCGTTCCTCCTTGTTTTGCCTCTCCACACCCCAGGCATTATATTTCAGCAATGACTTAAACACATCCATGATTAGGCATCATTCATCACAATCCTAGATTTCCCCTGAATTAATGTTTAATAGTTCATATTATTTTATCTTTGTTCTACTTTCATATTCTGTTAAGCCACCACAGATTTTTGTAATCACACATCGCTGTGCACAGTGGAAATTGTTAAAGAGAGAAGCCGAAGAGTTTGGCTGCTGCATTGGGAATGTAGAGGGAATTTGACATCTGGAAATGCACTGGAAGCAGTCTAGTATTGTGAAATATGAAGATTTTACAGGCTTTTATTTTAATACTTATTTAGTAATGGGCTCAATAGGGGTTTGCGCCTATGGGATTCTATGTGTCTAAAGACACAGCATGTCTGTGTCTTTAGTCTTAGGGTAAAGGTATGCTGGAAAGATTCTTATTATCAGACCCTCAAACCTAGAATCTGAGTAGTCAGGACTATGATGTCAAGGCTGCTTATTTTGCCTCAGCAGTAGTTGTTTTTTCATCTTTTGTAGGAGAAAGATGCAAAATAATAAGAAATGAAGTCCATTTTCACAATGTGTAGAGTTGGTTGAGGAACTTATGATTAATTGCAAGACACAAAGTAGAAATAATGGAGATGAGCTGGACCAGTTGCAACCTACAGCTCTTTAACCCTCTGAACTGCTACTCAGTAAAAGATAGCAGGGTAAATTTGGGTGCCATTTTTGTTACATTCACCCACTGAGGATGTGGTCAGGACCCTAATTTAATGAAAAATATGGAGCTAGATGGACTTCTCACTTGACAGTAGCATGGCAGCAATAGAGGGGTTAAGAATATTGCAACACCATCCAGTAATGGGAGATAGCAGTTCATGGGCTCAGTGGAGCATCTGTTCTGCAGTCTGCCACAGTGCATGTGCTGGTATCCAAGGGTGCAGAACTAACATCCTTCCCCCATATTCCAGCACTCCTTGCAGAAAAGGTAAACTAAACACATTTCAGAAACTATGGACAACATTCAAGAGAAGATTGGGCTGCCAAGAACAGTACGAAATTACAGTCTGACTTCCCTCCCTTCACCTCACTAAATATCCGCTCATGTGGCTTTTCTTGGCTGCTTCCAGTTCTCTCTCAGGGTGTGTCAAAAACTAGTCCAGCCTGAGCAGCTCAAGGATCACTTGTGCCAAGATCCATCAGGAGTGGATTACAGGGCTTTCTGGTGTCTGTAAGGATCCCAAGTTTGCACTTTGAATCACAGAATCATAGAATGGTTTGGGATGGAAGGGACCTCCGAGATCATCTAGTTCCAACCTCTCTGCAATGGGCAGGTTAGCTTCCACTAGACCAGATTGCTCCAAGCCACATCCAGCCTGGCCTTGAACACTTCCAAGGATGGGGCATTCATAACTTCCTGTCCACTGTCCACACCACAACTGGCACAGCTGTGAATTTACTGGGGTGCTGCAGCTTCCTGTTCCGTCAGGTCTCCTGGCATGGCCTGGCATCATCAATATTCAGGTCTCCAGAACAGGGACCCCACCAGTAGCTTGCTTTTGGCCTGCATGCTTAGATTTCTTTCAGTGGAAGTAGAAGACAGCTGCTACACCTTCTTGGTGGTATAGGAGGAAGGAGCTAGCCTATGCCTCTGACTCCAAGCTGGAGCATGGCAGGCATACATTAAGCTGAGAAATGCTCCTGGATCTCATAGGTTAAACATGACCAAGACATGAGAAATGACTGTAGAAACTCAATCTGGTAAGGAATATTCACAAACCTAATACCAACTACTTTCCCCTTCATATTCAGGTAATAAATATCTGAAGGTTTACCGTGTTAGTGACATTTATCCCTGTATATGCATATATCAGCATATCTGCTTTGTATTTCCTATGGGGAATGGCATGCTTTTCAGTTTAAAGAAGTTTTGGATAAAATCAAGATGCAGCTTTGGGAGCAGGGGTACACTGGAAAACAACTGACTGGTTTGTGCTGCATTGCATTTATTATTAATGTGTGGCAAAGGAGGAGCTTTCACTCCAGTCCCAGTGCTACTAGGTTTTAATAGACATAACAAAAACTGTTGGAGGTCAGTTTTTGCACACATTTAGTGTGTCAAAACTTAGGGCCCAGAAAGATCTTGCTGCAAAGAAAAGGCTTAGATCCTGCAAAGTTTATCTTTTGGATTCACTGTGTGCATACATATATAAGTATGTGTGGGAGCAAGGGAGCAGGGCAAGAATGTATGTCATCTTCCCTAGTCTATTTTAGGCATTTAACTGCTCAGAAATCCTTGAAGGCACCTACTCTGTTTGCCATAAAAGGAATGCAGACTCCTGGTTTTATGAATCACATCTAAATTAGATACTTATGGCAGGCAAGTGGATCCCAGGCCTATCCTTTTGTCATGGGGATGGGAGTCCCCAAAGGGCAAAGAAGGGCAGGGCCAGGCAGCCACCTCATCAGAGGCTAAGGAAGCCTGGGGTTCAGTTACTGCTTACAGGAATATTTTAAAATGTGTGACTATGTCAAACTGTGGCTGCCCTACCTAGCTTTTGATGCACCAGAGGCCTGTCATGCACTGTGCTGAAGCCTGTATAACTGAATGTTTTACTGCATTTTACCCTAAAAGTCCTATTAGTTGTTTTAGCAGGGCTTTTGCAAGAGAAACTTCTGAAGGTACTGTTTTCTTGTGCTGCCTTCTGGAAACTGAAAGACTAAATGAAAAGAAACGTTTTGTTATACCAGGTCATGATAGATACCCTTTCAAATAAATACATATTCTGTCTTCAGCTTTCTATTTCCACATAGGTCTGACAGGACTCAACATCAGATGCTTGTTAACGTATGTGGTAATGTGCGAGATTAAACATCTGCAAAATCTTCTGATCATTTTTGTAATGTCTGAAAAGTTAGACATAACTTGCAGGGAATTTCCACTGAAAAGAAATAATTTGGAGCACATCCCAAGTTAAGTCATTCAATATTTTTTTGCCAATACACTGGATGGTATTACATGATGCCAAGATAAATTCAAATTAACATGAAAAATGCGCAGTCTTATTGGTTCTGGGTTTACATAAGTTGCTGGCACATTATGTTAAGAATTCTCAGATAAATAGTTGTCAGGAAAACAAAGTCCAAATGAAAAAAAAATAATAATTACATTAATACACTTGAACAATTGGCACAGAAGAATGAAATTTTTATCCAGTGGAATTTTTCTTCAGCAAAGCAATTAAATATGGAGATGTGTTCATAGACGGAATTTCAAAATAAAAATCCAACAAATACAAATTAAAAAATAAGAAAAATGTTGCAGTGAATATTTATGTACTGAAACAATTCACTTGTGATAAAGCTTCCCAGATGCCTTAGGTGCCTTTGAAAACTGTTGGTTGAAAAATAATTTTTTAAAAGGGTTATTAAAAGGTAAACAGTAAAATTTTGAAAAACATACTTTCTGCTTCCACTTGAATCTTTCATTTATAAAAATGACAATTCCAATTTTTGATATGTTATAGTGTAATGTTTACACTTTAAAACATTTTTCCTACTTTCATAGTTTTTATTAATGTAGCCACATAATTGAAACCGCAGTCTAGCAAAGAAAGACTGAACAAGATCAAATAGTTGGCAGCTGAAACTAGGCAAATTTAGAAGCAGAACTAACATTTAGTATTTTCTTAGTGGGGCTAATTCACCTTCGAGATATAGCTGTACAGTAGATTTTTCACCACATTTTTTTTTTTAAAGTAAGGCTGTTGTCCTTTTGAAAAACTGTTTAAATGCTGTTTGTGTTTCTTGGCTGAACTAATCATTTATTCTTCATGGCTACGCCCTTTCAGTTGATTTTCCCACCTGGTTTAATTGTTTCCTGAGACCTTAGATAATCACACATCCCCTTGAGCTTCTGCTTCACTAATCTAAGAGCATTTTTGGATTCACTAAGTATGGGATTCTGGGAATTTAGGCTTGAATTCCATGGGCAGTATCTGTATGCCTTTAAAAATATCTGGGTATTGACTTTCCATGCTTGCTTTTGGGTTGCTTCCCTTACTATTTGTGATCTGATTGAAGCTAAGTGAGATTTTTTTTAGCTTTGATTCTGAACTGAATTTTCAAATATAACAACCTGCTGAAATGTTGTAGGAATGTGTTTGATTTGAAGATCAATCAAAATGCTTAAAAGAGCTTTCTCTACTCCAGTCTCGCACGTTTCTCAGTTTCCTTGTAATTACACTACTCCTAAAATTTACTAATTAAAACCTGGTTTGCTTGCACGACATTTTTAATGTCACAGCTTCACTCCCATAATATTCAAGAAAATACTTTGTATTGCAAGTCTCCGTTCCTCTGAAATCCATCTACTTCCATGGTGAGGGATAGGATGTCAAACATTTTTTCTCTTCCTCTTCAGCAACCTGTAATTGTTCTTTCTCCACAACCTCATTTTTTTCATTCTAACATCCCCAACACGCATGTTAAAATCCTAATAAGACCTACGCACTGCAGAAGGTGCTGGTGCCCCGGTCAGTAAATGTGGAGATTGCAATATGATGAAATTTATTATCTGAAAGGGAAACTAAGATGCTGCTGGTAATAGAAAGTCATAAACTCACAGAGCATACACTGCTTTATCATTTCTGATGAACAGCCTCATTATTCTGTGCCTTTGGATAGAAATTGTTGAAGGCAATGAGTAGTCATTATACTTCATGTCCTACAAGATTTACACTTAGGAATTCTCCTTGAAAATGGGGTTAGAAAGGTGTGATCATAAAATGCAGTTCAGTTCCTCATATTATTAAGTTTCTTACATTAGAGCAAACTACTCCATGACAACTTACAATTTCTTTTAGACAAATGTCTGGTTAGGTGGATAAAAAGGCACTCACAAAAGGGAAAGAAAGATTATTAAGGGCGTGTAAGGCCCAACACTTTTCTTGGCATATTACAGTCAACTGTAGGTGACTCTCACAGTTTTATTCAATTTCTCATTTTGCCTTGCAAGGCATATTTCTCTTCCAAGAGAGGATGACACATGAAATTGCTTTGCTCGACCCACCCTAATCCCTACCACAACAATTTCAATACTTGAAAAATTCATTTATCCAAATAGTTTGGACTGCTGCTTTATTGTTTTACAGTCTTGGTTTAGCACCTGGATAGTCTTAATCTTAAAATCAAAACCATATTTGGTAATGAGAGGAAATATCGGGATAAGCTTCATTAATTGTAGGTAAGCAGCTAAGAGCACAAATGTCCAGGAGCACACCCAGTGGAACACTTTCTTGCAGCTGGAACTGAGAACTGGAAAGCTGTGTGTTTCTGGAGACACTGAATGTACAATGAAGGAAAATAACAAAGTCACACTATACTTTTGATTTTAAGCCAGTTCTTCTCTGGGGCATCACACAATTGTACTATTGATTTTCGCACCTGAGTAGATTACTGATGAGGAGGAGAATCTTAAAAAGCAGATTCTAGCTGATTTACTTATGTTTACACTTCTATGCCATTAGCTAAGTAACTAATATTCCTTAGCAATATTTCCTGTAATAGAGTCACAATTTCCATTACTTAGACTCTGTAAATCTCAGCATATATTTTCATTTGATGTTTTTCAGATATTTCTTCTAGATATTATCTTGGAAACCTTGAAACTTGATCATGCATTGAAACTTTGAGATGCTGAGATTAGGCTGAAGTTCCACAATGCCATCACTGTCACTGCTGTGGGAGGCCAATATGTACCAGCTGTGGATCTGTGTTCTGTGCAGCCAAGCAGGAACTTGCTGGCCTGTTTTGAGACAATAGCTCACATTCCTTCTGCATATACCAAAAATGTAATTTCTGCCTCTTTGTAATGTATATGCCCATAATGATTTGTTTACAGTGAGGTTTCAATGGGAAATAGCTGTGAAGAGATGACAGGCCTTTGCCGTACAGTCTTGCAACTCTGATCTGTGTTGAAGTTCAGGGAATGTATCTCACTTATTTACTGTGTCATGCTTTCCCAAAAAATGTTTTCCCTTTAGAAAATTGCAGATCAAAATAACCAAAAGATAAAAATTGAATTGTGCAAACATTTCCTGTTTCAGCTTTTCCCCCCCTGCAAAGTCTTTAATATTTGAAAACCTTACTTTGGAAAGCAAAAAAACAAACAAAAAGCTACCAAAAACCTTGGAACTTGGATTGTGAGTATGTGTGCAAATCTAAGCATAAAATTAAGAACTATGTGAATGCCTTAAATAACCTTTAATTATTCTTTGATGACCAAAACTAAAACAGAATGTGGATATCTATGATAACTGTTACTGTCAAGACTACATTATCATGTTTCCACCTTGAAACTATGTGAAGTGAGAAATGTTTTGCAGTTCAAACCATCCCTCCTGCTGGGGCAGCATCCTCTATTAGAGAGATGGGACAAATACAATTTGACTGATGAGTTGATCATCTTCTGTATCACCTTAATCTAACACATTTTATTAGTCAGGTATTTAGGCACCTGTTTGGCCCTTTTCCTAGGTGTCCTTAGAGAGGAGGAGAGACTAAATAGCTGCTGAACTGACTGTCCATCTTCCATTGTGTTTAAAAAAGGATAACAGCTTGAGTCCATTTTCCACTCTGGTTTTGAAACCATTGAATTCAGCAGAATCACTCTGGATTACAAATGTCATCCTTGGGAGTAGAGAATGACCTTGTGTTCCTTTTCTTTCCACCACATAGTTCCTCTTTCCAGCTTTCCCATGTTGAGCAAGGGCAGTTTGGCATGTGCTACCACTGCACATTTCCCTCCCAATTACCCGTTTCCTCTCCTGTGTGCATTTTTGGCATAATCTTTTGTGTTCTGAAACCTCCATACCTGAAACATTTGGAAGCACTGACTTCTGGACACATCTGGTTATTAGATTTGAGATGGTTACCCCTTCTGTGAATAAAACTCTCACATTGCCATAGGAAACTCCACTAAGTTTTTCCCCTCTCTATCCGAATTTTGCCTCCCATATTTTACTGCTTTATTTATTAATAAAGAAATCTTGTATTAACCATGAAAAACACTGCAGAAGGTTAAATGAAGGATGTAATTTTAAGGACAAGCACTTAAAATCCTCTTCTTCCAGATGAGGATATACTTCCCTCACAGCTAAATTCAGGGATAAAGTTTGCCATCCACTGTGACGAATGTTCACTGACAGGCAATGGCTTTTGGGAAACAGTTCTGCAGATGCACAGAAATAATTTTTTTCTGTATATTTTTGCTGTGAAAATTTCTATGTGACCATATGATCAGTAAACACTTTCTTGTAAAGTTACAGTATGAATAGCTTGAGAAACCTCTTGTTTGACTTCAGCCTGCTGATGTTTGACATTAAACTGGCACACAGAAAGGCTCTTAGTACAAGCTTCATCCTCTACTCTAGCTTAGGAATTAATAGAACAGTATCTTTAGAATTATCTTGATCTTCCTCAATGTTCTTAGAATAACATTTTTCCCATACTAGCAGAGTGCAAATGAAAGGCTGGCTGCTAACTTAAACACTGAATAGCCTTGCTAGAGGTAGCAAACAAATTGAGGATCATCAATTATATGCCATTTAATTCTCTATGTTATTAGGCTTCTAAACAGAGGAATTTTTTCTCCTTTGAATTTTAATTTTAAACAATTAGCTATTTCCACTGTGGATTAAAAAAAAACAATCAACCCATTAAAAGTTATTAGAAAAGGATAAAGGATCCAGTTATATAAAATGTCCTCTGTTTGGAATATTCTTTTCTTCAGTTAGCAAAAATTCAGTTTTCTTTTAGAAAAATGAGGCAGATGCTACCACTTGTTATAAAAAGAATTACCTTCTTTCTTATGTCTTTCTGAAGAAAGCCTCCATTTATTTTATTAACTAATCATGTAAGCTGGTGATAAGTTGTAAGCGCTTTTATTTCTGGCGGAAGAACTAAACTCTAGTTACAGCAATGGCAGCTTTTACTGACTACTTGCCAAAAGGCTACAGATATGCCTTAACTAGCTTAAATGATCCTGTGCCTGCCTATGACAAGCTATGAATTTAGGGCTGGAAAAAGTTTAAGGACAGTGGTAGAATGGGGAAACAGTCCACAGGAAGGGATGGAAGAGGTGTACTAAAATCTCTCTCTAGTTCTGTACCTGTAGATTATAACATTAAAGACTTAATTCAGTAAGATACTTAGTACTTGCTTCACTTTTGTTCCTGAGTCCCTGTTCTAGTGGAGAGAATGGGAATATTTACACGGTTGGTGGTATGTACAGGTATCAGTATCTTGCTGAAGTAGTATTCAACATATTAAAAAAGAAAAAAAAGGAATTATAATCACCCTGGAACTCTATTTACACCTGCTACCTTTTCTCATGGCATAATGCCCAACAGCTGTGCTAACAAGAGACTTTATCAGCCCTAATTGTCCTTCACCTCCCTCCCTGATGGAAGGGACCAATCTGCTGACAGAGCCAATGCAGTGTTTCATTTAAAATGGAATTGGTTAGCTTAAGCAGAGGGTTTTTGCTAACGTGACTCTTTCAGACTAAAATTAATTGGGGTGCTAGCTAGCCTCCACCTCCCAGGTCAGCTGCTTACGGGCTGCGCATGCGTTTGTATCACGAAGTAAGTAACATTATGTAAGTAATATATGTAGGTCAATAACAATCCAAGACTGAATTTGAAACAGGGTATATTTTTAATATTAATTGTAATAACGACAAATACAAGTGTGTACCATAGTGGCCAAACAACAGGCTACAGTCTATTAAATACATTGTTACTACAGACTGTGCAATGTATTATATCATAAGACTATTAAAATAAGCAAATGTGTTAACAAGGACAACCAGTAACTCAAGCTCCAACAGTTAGCAAAAAAGAAGGTGAAATCTGCTTTGTTTATGCATGAAATATTAGGCATTAAAAAACCTTATTTATGCATAAAATTAGGCCCTCGATATATTGTTAAAATTATGAGACACTGAAAAAACCCAACTGTAGCCAGTTCTCATAAAATTTGGTATTTGTAACTGATATTGGGGCTTAAAGGAGTTCTTCAGTTCCATAATGGGGAAGATGGATTTTGATAGCAGAGGCACGTTTTTGAGAGGCCACTTCCTTTTCTGTTCAAAGTAAGGATTCTTTCCTGTTCTTTCTTTCCAGATGGAGAGCCTGTGTCTCTCTCAGGTGCACTGGCAGATGGGGTGAGTGTGAATCCATTTTTTTTCCTTTTGCACTCAGCATTCGCTGCAACACCCTGTGGTACAGGGAAGAAATGGATGGGAGGTTAGACTGCTCAGTGCCAAAGTGGCCTCTCGGAGAACCTGGTGGTCAGAGCCTCTCACACACAGTGTCCAGGGCGTTTACTTGTTCCTTTGTAGCTTTCACTATGTTAGAAGTTAACTTTTGCATTCTGGACCTAGGTCAGTTTGTGTCTTAAAAGAACTCTTCCAGAAAAGGTGAATCTTAGCATAAAGGTTGGGAAAATGTGCTTCAGAGGTCTGGGTTTAAAAGCTCAGATTCTTAAACCAGAGTGAGGCTGGTATCTTCAAGTGCTTGATGGGGCATTTCTCAGCACTCAGTGTTGCAAGACTTCAAAATGGCCAAGCTCCACTTATGCAAGTGCCCAAATGTCTCCTGTTCTTGACTTGGTTGTGCTATGCCTCCAGCAGTGTTCACAGCTCGGGAATTCAGAGACTCTTACCAAGTAATGAAGGGAAGGGTAGTGCTCAAGGGTGAGATACATAGCTGCTAACAGTCCACACAGGGTGGTGTGCTGTGTGAAACTCCAGTCTCCCAAACCGTCTGTCTTGGAAGAGGATTAGGAAACTCCTATGCATCTGCCTGGGGCAAGTGGCTCATGGCTTGGAGAGCGTGGTAGGAGCACCCTGCAACTATGGAGTTGCAGTGAAGCAGTCGCTTGCCTGCACAAAGCGGACTGTGCCTCCTTACCACTCAGTGACTTGTCAGTGCAGCTTAGCCACTGTCCATGTCTCAATAGCAGTTTAAGTAGTTATAGGAATTGGCATGAAAGAGACTGGGATTGGTCCCCTGTCCTTGACTCAGTATTGTCAGGGATGAGGGCCCACATTCCCTCCAGGGGAGGACCATTGAATCCAAAGCACCTGTTGCTGCTTGAGAACAGCTGAAATCCCTAAAACTCAATGCATGTACCTTTCAAAGGCACAGACTGAGATTTTGCAAGTGGCTGCTTCTAGAGCAGCGCTTTATGGTGCTGAATCTCAGTAATACCAGTCATATGTTTCTTGGGATTGAGTAGCCTGGAGGAAATCTGTGCTGCTGCAAGATAAAATGCATTGATGAAAGCCAACTAAGGGGAAAATTCAGCTGCTTTATGTGATGTAATGCTGTTTCCTGGGACTTACAATATATACTGCATACACTAGATGGCAATGTAATACCTGCATAAAGAAGTTACCACGAAATTCAACAAAAAGTGCTTTCAAGTAGGCACTATGAAATCTTTCAAAGTAATAGCTTTACCTTAACTCTTTTACAGTAAATATTCTAACATAAAGGAAAAACGGAGGACAAATTCAGATCCGTAGAGGATCACTGAATTCGATTATTGCTCGTTCTCATTTGTTTAAAAACTTATATGTATTTGTCACATAGCTTAATAATTATTTTGTAAGGTAAACTCTGTTAGTATGTAGTTTCACAACCTTTGTTATGTTTTGCATCTCCTATCCCTGTTTGACCCTAGCTCAAATAGCTTTGAAACATCCTTCCCGTATATTCCCTTTAGAATACTTTAGACATTGCAGATGTTCCCTTTTCATTTCCTCTTTTTTTCCAATGAGCAAAAGCCTGTGTAATAGTTTGATAATGTTTCTGCGACACAAGGAAGCTCTGTTGCATGTATATCTCAGGACCACCTCTTTCTCAGGCTTTGCTGTGCCTTTCTGGATTTAGCCCAGGCATAGACAAGCCTGAGATAATATTTGATTTAACATGTACTGTACTGTACTTTTTCATATATTTAGGTGATTGTCTGATTCATCTACAGCCAGTACTGAATCTTCAGTGAGGTTTTTAATATACTGAGAAACTTTTTCTCTACTGTGTTGGCTTTTTAAAAAAAAAGTTACTATTTGTTTATTTCAGATACTATTTAAATAAAATTTAAGGGAGATCCACTGTCTTGAGTTCAAAGCAGAAAGTCTAGTAGACTGTTTTGTAGTGCTGCTGTCATTAAGAATCAAAAAGGGAAATTGGTGTGTTGCAGCTTTTAAATTATAAGAAAAAAAGTTAATATTGCAATTATAATGTATTGAACTTTCCATGTAAATTCATATTCAATTCATCCCCTTTACACCTTGCTTTGTTGTGTAATCAGAATGAAATGCTCCTCAGTGAAATTCTTGGTGTTGTTTTCAGTCAATGAAAGATTAGGGGGACGCTCCAGGTATGAAGAGCTGCTGTAACACAAGGCAACAATCAGTAATTCCACATGGCCCTCAAGAATCCTCCCTGTCAGATATCAGTCTACATCCCATATAGCTGCTCAGCTTTGTTTCTCAGATGTTCATTTTCTATCTCTTAATTCATCTTCTGGTGTTTTCCCCACTAGAGCAGTCTCTTTCTCTCTGCTTATTATTTCCATCCTGTCCACTCATCTGCTTTTTTTAGCTACCTTTTCCTTCCTCCTACTTCACTGTATAGAACCTACAGGGAACAGGAACTTATACATTGGCTTAAAGGGAATTAACAGAAATATTTAGATTTTTCTTTTAATCCTGTGATGGCCTGCTTTGGCATTACTATTTCTTTATATCTATGCTTTGACCCTGTCATAAGATCAGTTGATTTTCTGTCTTCTCAACAGAGTATCTGAATGTATTCACAATGTAAAACAATGCATTTCATGCAAGACTAAAGGTTGTCGTGTATTTATCCTGACTGTACCTGCCTTATCATAGAATATCTTAGGTTGGAAGGGACCTCAAAGATCACTAGTGCCAACCCCTCTGCCATGGACAGGGACACCTTCCACTAGACTAGGTTGCTTTAAACTGCATCCAGCATGGCCTTGGACACTTCCAGGGATGGGAAATCTTCCTTCTTGTTGTCTAATGTGATGAAAGCTCCTGTGCTATGCTTTCTTAGCCTATTTTCTAGCAAGGACCTGTTCTTGCAGTTGAGGTCAACAGTGGACCTATCCCTTGAACACAGACCTCTATTACAAACCAGCATGAGTTTGTTGCGCTGCAGAATTGCTAGCCTCAGGGCTTTCTTTTAAGGTGAAACTGAAAGCCAAAGTGAAAACTGAATTAATTCATTAACTTACCAAAAATGCTTTACCTAGCTTGGTAGTAGGTATTAGATAAGTCAGTTGAAAATTCTCCGTGAAATCCTTTTGGTGCTTTTGATTACTGAAGGGACCACAGGATAAATTTCTCCATTCCTAATGCCCCATGTACCACGGGGAATCTTGCACTGCAGGCATTTTATTATTGTCATATTGTCAGAAGGTTAAAAATGTTAATTTTTAAAGCCAATAATATAAAAATAGCTGTACTTTAACCACAGCTGTTTAGAGAATGTTTTTTAGCATCTGTTTTTGGATTTATATTTTGATTTGGTGCTTTGTCACAAAGATGTTTGTCCTTTTGGCTTCTGAGTGAAAGATTCCTTTGAGGTACAAAGTTAGCAGCCTTGGGTGAAAGATGTCGTCACACCTGTATGAGCAAAAGGTTAATATATTAAAGGGATTAATTTTAACCAGTCAAATTTTTTCCACAAATGAAGAGCAGTCTTCATTTGAGTGTAGAAAAGCAAGGCAACCCATGCAAACATACTGTTTCACTCTATAATTTTGGGGCTATAGTCTTGCGTCATCAGAATATTCTGTGTCACATAATGTCCTTGTTTTATAAGGTACTGCACATTTCCAGGTATTGGAAAAAAGCAGAAAGCACTCCATATGATTTTTATTTTTAACACATAAAGAGTGCATATTAGGTAAGGAGTGAAAGGTCAGTGTAATTGGTTTAGACCTATGTCTTGAGGCTAAAGTATAAGTAATTTTCACAGTTCTTACTTGCACATTCTGCAGAATGGCTATATAAGAGGTAAAAAAAAAAAAAAAGTGTCACTGGTAAACTGATTTGATTCCAGAATTACGGACTTACTGAGATAAAAATGAAAACTTGCACATGTCCTTCTTTGATCACAAATTTCCCAAGATAAATCAAAATTAAGAAGCATCTAATAAGTCATGGATGAATGAAATGTTAATTGTTTTGCAGTAGAATGTTACGCCATCTCTGTGGCAGTTGTAGAATCTCAGCCCATTAGTGCTTTGCAACTTCCAGCTGAAATTTTGTTTTCATTTTGTTGCTATTTACAGTTTGTTATATGAAATACAACAAATCTGATGTGAATTGTCTTTGCTTTGTTGTAAGTTAGATGGTCAGACTGTGGTGATGATTGCAGTAACATGTATTTGCTTTCTGTTGGATTTACACTGGTCCATCAAGTGTTAGGGTTGGTTGGTGATGTAGTTTCCTTCCTTTTAGTTCAAAGCCTTCCCCATAAAGGTTTTTATTTAATTATGAAGTTCTATTTCCTAAAAGAAAGTAGCTGTAGAGATAATTCTCACTGCAAATTTTTTACATCTGCTAGCTGTACTGTTCAGACTGGACAGCTTTGCTATCTGACTTTGTTTTCTAGGTAAAAATGCATTAACTGTGGAGTGAATTAAAAGCTTATTTTGACCAATTTAGAAAGAAATGCCCACAATGCTTATGGTGCTCAGCAAAGCTCTTAAGGTGGGCAGGCACAGCAGCTGACTGAAATTCCTAGAGAGAAAAGCAATATGGCTATTATCTCGAAAAAAAGACGTCCAAAAAAATCTAAGTAGTAATAATTTTCACCTTCACATTTCCAGTAATATGACCTACATGTTTTGGAAAACATCTTGGGACCTTTTGTTGAGCAATTGTTTCTTTAAGCATTTATGTTTGCCTTGACATCATAGCTTATTGAGAGAGCCTGCTTAGTGAACTAGCTCATCAAAAGCTATGGTATCTGGAAGCCAGACTTCCATTACATGTGCCTGAGGATACCATGTGGGCAGTGAAGAGTAATGGGGTTTTTTTAAACTTTTACCGAAATGATTCTTTAAAAAACCCCACCTCATTGAGCTGATGGTAATGATTATGTTCTCAAAGTGAACGAGGCATTCAGGATTATCTTAAAAATCTTGTCTCTTTTATCTTTATGCCCTAAACACTGGAGAAGAGAGGATGAAACAAAACAAACCAAAAAAGCAATGCCCACCAACACAGAAAAAATGTTTCTTTTTCTTCAATGTACAAATACATGGCTCTTTTTCTTAAGCATAAAATTTCTTTAGTGTTTTTGTATATATACTACACTCATACTTTAAAAAAAATAAGAAGGTTATTGAAAGTACATCATGCCTATGTTGCATGCTGAATTCCCTCTCCCTGCTTCTAAGCAATGGTTGCATTTATGCTGCACATAAAGATAAGCTGGCTTTTTTCTGAAAAGACACAGCATGTTTGCTAAGTCTTTCAATGGAAAGAAATTAAAATGCAAAGAAAAAGGATCAGAGATGATAAACAATAAAATATTAAATGTTGATAAAATTGTAATGTATGTAAGAATTAGGTGAAAAGCACTTTTTTCTCTCCTTTTTTCCCTCTCTCCTCTCTAGGATGACACATTTTGTGTCTTCTGGTAACTGAAATATCTGTACGATTATGAAAAGTTTTAGAATAAGAGGAGATAATTTGATAATTTGAGTATTTGTAAAGCTGTAGGTGATTAAACTGCTCTCCTTTCAATCTGGTGAAGGAAGTGCAGTGAGTACGTCAAACATTTCAAACATTTGCGCGCTCTTTTCTGGCATCTTCTACAGATTCATTGCAATAATTAGACAGATGTGAAAGAAACAGTTGCTGTTGCAACCAGCTACTGTTGAGGAATGAAACGAGCAGCTGGGGAAGATGAAATAATGGAGGGCACTTGGGAAAGGAGCTCAGTTTCAAAAGAACTTCCTGGTGGGTGGTAAGGCAGTGATGTTGCCAACTCGAGGAGAAGAAAAGAAAGACAATATGGGGTTAGATTGGCGATGGTGTATTGATGTGGGAAGCATAAAGCTTAAGAGAAATTTGGGAAAGGAACAACAGAAGTACTGGGTTTAGGGGTGGTGGAGGAGGCAGTAGCTGAGAAGGGAAATTGGAGAACGAGCAGCTTTTCAAGGCGGAGAGAGAACTTGGAAACTTACATCAACAACAAATTCAAAATTAGTGGCAGGCACTGTAAGCACAGCAGTGATAAGATCACGCAGGGAAGAAGGCAGCATTTTGTGCTCGTTCTATGTGCTGAGCTTATGCTGGTTTGTGGAAAAAAAGCATCGTACAGCATCGAGGGTTTGGGTATGGGAAGGTGTCAGCTGCTGGTGCCCCGATCCCCCAAAACTACAGTCACAATTTTAGCTAATAACTCCTGTGAAGGACAAGACCATGTGCGGCAGACAAGCTCGGGTGGCAGACAGGGTGGCATAGCCCCCGGGTAGCAGCGTGCAGAGCTGCCTAATTCAGGCAAACACACCTTCAGAGCGATCTTGTTTGCACTTCACCTGGTTTCTGACGCTGCTTGAGGCTATATCCTATTGAACTTGAATTGTGTAAGGCAAAACGAAGTGGAAAATCACCAATCCAGAGTGCTGAGAGAGCGTTTACAGGAAGTGGTTAATGGGAGCGCAAGGTCTAGTAATTAAAAAGCTTGCTGCAGCCTCAAGTCTTTGATCTTACCATGGTGCTTGTCCCATCGATCATTACAATTTATTGCCCTATCTATGCACATTTGCTCTTTGTGGGACTATTTACACAATCCATCCTCATTAGATTATCAGGTGATTTATTCCCTGTCTACACAAAACCAATTCACAATGGGTGATGCCATTGATGTGCAAGTGGGTTTTAGTCAATTCAGTTGACACTGAAGTAAATTGCACTGCCATAAACTCGCGCGTTTATAGTATGTGTGTGCTCACAAATGTGGATTAAGGGGTTGGCAGAATAAAAATTACACGGATGTTGATCACTGTAGTGATCAGAACAAACCTTCAAAACAGAAAGAAACTTAGATAAGAAATATTCGAACTTGTATTTTGCAGCATGGTGACCCAGAATAAAACTAACTCTGAAGCAGATTTTTCTGTGGTTTAAAAACATCTAAATCTTTTTGTATTGTAAAAAAAGAAAAAAAGTGGTGGTGGGGAAGGGAAACCAAGAAATTTAACATTTGGAGTACTGTCCCCCCCCCGCCCCCCCCCCANAAATAGGGGAGAAAATACCTAATAATATATTCTTTATCTATGAAATATTTATTTGGATAAAATAACATGTTTCCCAGTCTCTGTACCTGTAAAATAAATTGAACACTGCTAACATACTTTTAAATTTCCTAAGAGCTTAAACTACTCTTCAATTTTAAACATTGTGATTACTGAAAAGAATCTGGTGCCTAAGAGAGGGCTGAAAAAAAAATTGTTGATAGAAGTTAGGATAAGGAAATAAATTAAAAAAACCTGAACAACCCAGAATAACACATGTAGACACATCAGGGCATTTGCAGGAAATGCTGCCTCTATCTGGACTGTTTTTCTGGAAGCTAGTGAATGGTAGTGGGGTGTCTGTGAAAGCACTAGTATCTCTTTTCTGTTTCTGTTCTTCCTGTGCTACTCAGAAGAAAATTTTCTTTTCTGCATTTGTGGGAGGTGATTCAGTACTTTGCTCTTACCTCTATCTCCTGGAAATGGAAAAGAATCTCCTTTCCTGCTATTCTGTTTGTGTGGATACTACTGTTTAAACTTTGAGCTGTGGTTCAAGTGCTTTAGAACTACTTTGCTTCTTTTAATCTTGAGTTTTATCTTTAGACGAAGAAGCAATAGTGATGTCATTTGTCACCTGATTAAAAATAAGTATGGTACACTGAAAGCAATAAGGTTGAAGGTTGATTTCTTTGATGCATCTGTTCAGGTTACTTTATGAGAGACCTCAGCAACTTGGTGCTGATGTTGTATTGGATTAAGTTGATTGATATTATATTTGAGAATTAATGATAAAGGTGTAAAAATCAGCTCCAGTGGTACTATTCTGAAATATTTTGTCATTGCCTCTCTTAGGCAGTGTCCTAATTTATAAAAGCAGTGAGTGAGCTATAGGCATTTAAGAATGTTGTACTCTGAACTGTGTGTGTTTGGTTAGATTTTTGAATAGAAATACAATGTTTTGCTATTTACCTAGTACTGTCGCTGATCAGGCTTTTTTTTTTTTTTCCCTAGAAAAATATGTGTGGGGAAAAAATTCCATCTTAGAAATTGCCAGGAGTAGAAGCCTGGCTTTCACAGAACAGTCTCCAGTAGGAGAAGATAAATTTTCTGATAATGGCATTACACTTTGTTTCTATAGACAGCAAATGCAAAGAATGCTTAGAGTAAATATTGAGCCATGCAATACGTCTCTTGTGATAGACATCAATTTGAATCCTGAATGATATATCACTCTAATAAAGTCAAAGTCAGATGGAACAGAATAAAGGATGTTCTTCACCTGCTGCTTGGCCTGTCACATATTTTGGAGATGGAGTAGTGGATTACATTCACACAACTAACGAAAGGTCTTAACAAATGAAAAAATATACTAAAGAGACAGAACAATGGGTCTTCGTTCAATAAGGAACCAACTGTTCCCAAAGTGCCTTTTTTTGTCCCCTTCTCCCATGATTAATCCGTATTTGAGACTGTTGACCTGAGTGATCATTCCCAAATGATCGTCTTTGCTTCCACTCTGCTTAGTCACTATTATTCTAAAGCTGATTTCTGTGCTTGCTACGGTAGTTTCACTTGTTCTGCTTGTCCCAATAGGTGTTTTTAGAAGACACATCTTTAATTAAACTCAAGAGGAATTAAACTAAAAATTCCAGTAAGGGTTTTAGCACAAGGAATGAAGAACCACAAAGTTTTAATGTTGAAACATTTTGGCAGGAATAAAATAGTATGTTTGTGACATTTGCTATGAAGAAGAGGTTGAAATTCAACAAGCTGAACAGTGGCACACATTTAACACTTGGGTATAAGATCATTTTAGAAATAAATGTATAGGGTGGTGAGTTTCCAAGTGGGACTGGAAGTTAAATTAAAATCAAATCAAGATCCATGAGAAGGTATTGCATACCATTTTGATCTGGTGTTCTGTAGTACAGTGACATTATTTTGGCAATATGAAAAGCAGAACTTTTATAAGGGGATTGACACTGTCCCACTAATTTCAGCCACAGAGCTGCTACAACAACATAACTGGTGAAGAAAGATGAATATGATTGATTGGATAGACTGCATGGATTAATAGGTGTTAAAGCAGAGAAAAAATGTGCAATGAAGAGAAACAGGGCATGAGAAGAGAAGGAAAACAGGTGGTGTGGCTTACTAGAAGGTTTAAGGAATTTGGCACAGAGCATGATCCCCTATTCACTGAAGCTGATGGCAAAGCTCCCATTAACTTTAATCATGCAGAATCCAGACATTTCCCAGGGTATCCAGAAGAAAATAAGAGAAATTGCTGGGAAGCAAAATAATCATGAAAATATGGGAACTTGGAGAACAGCAACACTGAACAATACAAGCTTGTCAGGGGGTAGCCAACAGAAAACAATAATAATAATCTTATTCTATCTTACTGATCAAGTGAATACAACTTTGAACAAGGGAAGAAGCAGTTTAAAGAATTCCTGTTCTGTCATCTTCATCTGCCTAAATAGATGTCTAAATGTTAACTCTTGTAAATTAACATGGCTTAGAACAGTGTGTCTGTAATTTGTTGGTTGGCTGTGATGATTTTAGATTCAGCCTGTTTGTATATCCTTAACCTTGGTGAATTCTCTTCCCTTCCTAAATGGTCTTTTAAAGGTGACTGAAGGACATCAAGAAAGGAATGGTGGGGTTCACTGCAAGACATCTATTTTGAATGATAGCATTTCAGTATCCATCTCAAAGCCATTGTTCAAAGCCACCGGACAGTGTGTCTTAAACTGTTGGTTTTGCCATGTATGAATGTGTCTTCAAGATATTTTTAGTCTCTGAGCTGTGTCTAAGAGTAAATAAGCTACACACATTATGTAGAAGGTAGGAATCTCAAAAACAAATTAAAAAGAAACCAACTTGATTTGTGCTTAAATTTTCACTTTTTTTTTTTCAGTAGTAAAATCTGAATCACAAAAAAAGGTGGAAATAAAAAGTGTTCTGATTAAGAGGTTATGAAACAAGTTGCTTGATGATATTGAGATCTAGGACTGTTTAGAGGAAGACTTTATGAATAGTGGAGAAAGTGGTGTTTGTCTTTATTATTACTACGTGATATAGTCACATTCAGTGGTATATACCATTTTCTTTATTAGATTGCTTGATTCTGGATTCAACAATATATGATGAGAAAAAGTCTTCGATTAGCTTACTTCTAAAATTCAATTGCCCATAGTCACAGCACTATGAATTGTTTATTTGAGAAGTACGTAGAATTTTTCACTGAATGGATTTTTAATTCTGAGCGGCAGTTCCCAGGGTTATTTTCATGGACTGTACCTAATACTTTGGACCTATTATAAGTGCCTTGGAAGAAAAAAGATCTGTGCCACAGTACCTTTTTGTTTTGCATCAGTTACAGGACGCTTGATGTATGCAAGCTTACAAACAGGGAGAATTCAGTACCTTACTGAAGGAGCTGTTGAGAGGGACTAACAGAGCTGACTTTTTTAACAGTTACTTCAGGCAACATAACTTTCTGTCTCTGGCACCTGGCTTTGCTCTCTGTGAGAGCAATTGGTGGATGCCAGGCCTACTCAATAAATCCTCTTTCAACATATATGTGGGAAGCACTTTCCTATGCAGCTCTGTTGCTGTCAGGGCCAAACATTCCTGACCGGGATGGTATCAGCAGCCCTGATCAGAGGGCTTTTTCTGTATCAGAGAGCTGGCACCTGGGCTTTTTTGACTGCATGTCTTTGGTTTGCAGGTCATGAATCAGGATATCTATTATCTCTCTTAGCAGCTGGCATCTCCTCTATGTCTGGTAGAGTGGGCTCTCACCATCCCTACTGACAGATCCCTGAGACTGATCCTAGTTTTCATCCTCATTTCTGGCAGCTCTGGGAGGGACTTGGTGGCTGCAGCAACTGTAGTAAGCAGACAGTTCTGCTGAGGTCCATCACAACTAAAAGGTTCATGTATAAACATCATAAAAAGAATTTGAAGGTTGCAGTTTTGGCAACCTTGGCTTTTCAGTACCTTGAGCTTATTTAGTGTTAACTATGATTTAATTTTTTGCTATCTTAGAACTTGCAGTGTAGAAAAATAGTTGGAACCAGCTTGAGGAGCAAGGGCACCATATAATTAATGATAATAGAAGTGTACGTATTTTGCACTAATATGTGTTCAGGATCAGTGACTATATATACTTGTCTAATTATCATAATTACAATCCAGTTATTTTTCTGTGTCTGAAAAACTTTTGGCTTAGGTATTAAAACTCAAAGTGCCCAATCGTCATTACCTTTACAGTGTGTTAACTGCATATATTTCTGTCTCGTTCTGTCCCTGGCTTTTGCATGCCCATCCAAATATTTTCTTTATTTTGTTGAAGCGCTTGATATTTGAAATAGATTTTATAGGCTGTTTTCATTTAGGGAACTAATGGTATTTATGTAACCAAAGAGCAACAGACAGAGGCAGTGCACCCTCCAGCCTGAACCTGAAGGTTGCTGGAGCTGTATTTGCTAAGAAGATGAAGAGCCCTGGGAGTGGGAGGATCTCTTGGTAACCAAGTAGAGCACTGAGTTTGTGAGAAAGTGGGGACTGGACCAGGATAATATCTTACAGGACAAACCTGTTATTTTCACATTTATTTGGTGTTTACTTATTCTATTCTTTTCTCAGAACTTTTCTCTGTTTGCAATTAAACATGAACGACATAGGTCTATAGTTTAGGTAGATACATCCATCTTTTAAATCTCCTTAAAAATCACTTTTCTGTCTGATACATATATTAAGCACTTGACCTCACTAATGCTGACAGAGATTTCAGCTAGTTGAGTGTATACCAGCGCTGACAAGACCCTGATTATTAACTTTGCTGGGATTTGAATGAGCCCTAATTTGCAGATCATAAAGGCACATACAAATTGTCAATGTCTGCAACTGTATGTGTGGATGCTTGATTGCAAAGCTGACTGTCCCCAGCTTATTCTATGGTCTAGCACTGGAAAGCAGCATAATGAATAAGACAGCTGTGCAATTCTGCAATTAAATATAGATTATGAGTTTTATTCCATGTTTCGTTATGACTGTGTTCAATTTAATTCTGTAAGGCTGCCGAACTTACCTTATGAAAGTTTCTTTGATAAAATATCTTTAATCTGCAGCACCCAGAATAGGTATGTAACTAAGATTTTAATTTAGTGATGGGAGGAGAAGTCTCTTGAATTTAGTGGAATAGTGACTTTCAAGGATTTTGAGTAACACTTTAAAATATTTCATAGTTTCTGTATAACTTCTTGACATAACTGACAAGAAACCTTCAGAAAGTTTGTCTCATTAGAAATGTCTAAAATGTCTTTTGGATATAGATGTCTACATATATGGAACCAAAATAGTTTCCTCTCACACTGTGTAGTAAATAAAAAGGTTAAACACTGACATGCCACTCAGTTAAAAATGACTCAGTTAAGGTTCTTCTGAAATACAGTGTGTAAATAATTTGAGACTATATACTATTTTCCCTTGCTCAGGAATGCATTTGAAAATGTGCTGATGGCAGGTGTAACAGACCACTACTTAGAAAGTGCTGCTTAAACACTTTGTCTTGTCTCTACTTCTCCATTTCGAAGTAAATGTGCTGTTTCTTCTCTGCCTGCCTCAGACCTTATTTTGCTGATCATAGTTGAAAAACGGCATCCAATAACCTAAAATGACATTAAAGGGCAATACTTGTTGCTCTGAAGTGGCAGTAATTGTACCTTGTATTCAAGATTTATGACAGAGCAAATTTGCTCATCAGCTTTGATTTCAGAAGATTATTTAAATCTTTAGTATGCATGTCTATAATCCAAAAACATTTTTGTTTTATATTACCTGCAATACATCATGCCAGTTAAACAATTCCATCCTGCTGTAAGGATAAAAACATAACATCTGCATTCAGGGCATTATTTAACAATATCACAGACAGTTCAACATGGAAATAGCAGTATTCACATAAAAGTGTTAAATGTAGGTCCCTGTCTGTTATTTTTAAGATCACCTCTGAGCTATTTTTCTTCTACTGGCCAGTTAATCTACTGGCAAATGACAGGTTTACAAGCATGCCTCTTGTAGAATTATGATTCCTAAAGTCTTCAGTTTAGATTTATGATTTTTATGCTTGAAGCCAGTATTGCTGAAAATACAGTCTTCAAGGCAGTGAAATACACAAGTCACACAAAAGCAGAAGGGAGAAAGTATCGCTATTCTAATCTCAGTATTAAGTAGATAAAGAACCAATCCACTAAAACTGAATGACTTGCCACAATGTAATCCGAATTTTTTGTAGTAAAGCCAATGAGATGATTTTGATTTCCCTAGTGCTAAAGCCCACCCTTCTTTTATAATATCCTTTGTTTTAAAGCAATCCCTAAATTCTCTTCATATCAAGTGAGAGCAAAAGAAATATTTGCATCTTGACATAGACATATTAATTTTCAAAGAATGCTCAAAGCTTCTACAGTATAAATTCTGCGGTACTTGATAGCTCATTGACATGTTCCTTGTCCCCAGGGTCTTTTGATACAGAGATTAAATTTTTTTTTTCATTCTTCTTTTACCTACATGTAGAATGCTATCTATATGTTAAAATGCTCAATCTGCTTACTCATTATTGGCAAGAGAAACAAATTTTGAAACTTTTTCTGGCACATCTCCATCCCTAAATCTGCTGCACATAGCTGTTCTAACGTTTCCTTTTCTCTCCAAAGTATGCACCGTCTCTCTTTGTCCTCTAAAGAGCAGATCAGTGCACAGGGAAATCTCATCTCAGCTCCAGTACAACTTGACTCCTGTGGTGTTTCAGTACTTTACTCTGACCATCTGTGTCTTAGTGCTTCAGCAAGTTTCCTCTTAGTATTGTCATTAAGCATTTTCTGCACGCAGACTTTGCACTTGGAAATGAGCAATGTTGTGTTAATCTAATTCTAGTCCATCAGCTAGACTGTGTAAATTTGTAGGGACACATTATTTGTACCAGAATACATATTTCCTTTCTTCCCCCCTTCCCCAATATTTCCTATTTTCCTTTCCTTTTTTTCTCTTGCCACTAGTGTGGAAGAATACTCTCTGATCCCACTGCATGTTGGATAAGGGCATTTGCATATGACTCCCAAAACTTCTTGATAAATTTGTACCTTGAATATTCTTTGAATCTCCCAAAATAGGAATTGAATTTCATTCTTTTTAATTTTTTTCCTCTGTTATATGAATTTGTGCACTTTTTTTTTTCGTCTGAGGATGAATATAAGTGTCAGAAAATTGACATAATGGGTGCTCCACAGCAGCTGAAAGTCCTTGGGTGAAGGACTCCAACTGCTGGCTTGTGCTGTGGTCTGGCACCTGTGAGCCAAGTGTGGTGAGAGCCTTGGATAATGAGAGAGGTTGATGAATGTCGGATAGTTGAGGAAGATTTTTTTTTTTTTTTAAAACAGCACAGCAGTTCTGAAAATATACAATGCATTTAAATGTTTGGCTCAGTTTGTTATTCTTATAGGTTATTGCAGATGGTAAATTCTTTTTAATCTTCCTTTTTAATGTTCTGTACATTTGTTTATGAATTCCTTAATTTTAGGAATGTCTGTATTTTGTTTTCCTAGCATTATTAAAGTTGCACCAGATTCACTTTCAGAATATCATTATGTGCATCACTGCCACCAGATTAAAGAAATTATTATGCTTAGGAGCTATCCATACATTTAGTTCTCAGTTCTGTGCCAGTCTGTAAGGTGGCTGAGTGGATCTGATTTGCTGCAAGCCTGTTTTCTGCAACATGCAGATGATTAAGGCCTGTAATTAACTAATGATTTTTACAGCAATTTGACAAATTCTTTTTGCTCTGATTGTCTACTCCCCACAGAAACCTTTCTGTAGCTTTACAGAACTTTCCACTGCTGACTCCTCCAAACCCCAGCTATAAAACATTCTTTAATTTATAAAAAGAGTTCCTCTTTTTAATGATGAAGGTGGCTATGCAAACTTCATAGCTCAGTAAGGAGTACGAGGGGAAATAAAAACTTCACTAGTTATAATAAGAGCTTTTTGCAGCTTATCCTCTAAGAGCAGTCAGCAGTGGTGGCGGCCGGCCATCCTCTGCAAAAGGTAAAGTCATAAACATGGCTTTTGAGGGCAGAGCAACCTGTCATTTCTGAAGTAACTGTAAATGGAACATCTTTAAGTGACAACCTGAAACAATAATAGTGTTCAGGGAAACAATGGCCCGCTAAGAGCAAGTGATGCTGGAACAAGGTTGGCCGTCCTTGACTTTCCAACAGCCTGGGAGCCAGTGAGGAAGCACAGATGGAGCCAGTCTGCATAGGCCTCTTCACACTCACTTTTTTTTCTTTTCAAACAGCAGGAAAATATTGAACAGTGCCAAAGTCCAAATGAGTCACTATACATACAATAGGAAAAATCATAGAGCACTGAAGATCACCTTAGATGTGAGTTCAAAAGAAAAACGTGTATACACATCTTGCATGTATTGCTGATCTTCTTCCTCTAAATCCCCACTATGAATTTTCCAGGAAAACATGTGACAAACAACAAAGAGAAAGTTCTTTGATTTATATTGTATTCCAGAATGGTAGAAGAAAATGTTGGAAAATAATCAGAGCAATGTTTAAAAAAATGGGGGCACATCTCAAAAAAGTTGATTTAGAGCCCTATCAACTTCCTATTTGAATCAGTGGCAAACATCCAAGTGGCTTTAGCGAGAGATTCAGCACTGAGACAACAGATTATTTTTTAGCTTATTCTGTCCCTCTCCCTTTTTAAGTGACTGCAAATGTAAACCACATTTAATGCAAATGGTCCTCACAGGTAATATGAAAAACATACCATGGTGTTGCAACCACTTTGACAGTACTGGAAGCTACAACAAACGCCTAAAGAAAATTATAATTACTATGAAGAATGAGTTTCAGCCACCAGAAGTAAACAAGAAAGATTGTATCTTCAGTTAGAGGAAAGGTTTGGAAGAAAAAATGGCTGTGGCAGAACAGTATAAAAAGCAAGAAAACTGAGGTTAAAACCAAAGACCATCTGTGAGAATAGAAAAGACCTGAAGATCAGATTTCTTGGAGCAAATAAAACTTTGACATCAAAGGAGATGTGCTGATTGATTTCAGTGGCTTTGAATTCAAGCTTTTAATTGGCTTGAAATTATTATGCCAGACCATATATAGCTGGAAAGGTCTAAAACTAGGTTTTTCCAAGCTGGTGGCCTACTATATGTGAGGAAGTCATGATGGAGTCAACAAATCGGGAGATGCTTGTATTTATCCTGCATGTTGAATCATATTTTATATTTTGGTCTTCAGACTGTTTTGTTATACCTTTGTACTCCCTCAGCATTGACTGAAAAGATGTTAATCATTCATAACAGTTGGGCAAAACTTGAATCCATCTGTTTCTTCCATAATAAGTAACTGGAATGAAGGTTGTAACAAAAAACTCCTCTTTGCTAAGCACCACATCAATGCTATTTGTGGCTTTATGTCTGAAACTCTTGCTTAATGTGTTTGTGCAAAGCAAAACTGCTTTCCTATGCAGAAGTCCATATGATCAGACAGCAGTGCCAGCTGATCATCCAATCTGGTAAAAAAATTCACAGCCACTTCTGCTGCGTAACAGCTTTTGTATTTTTGATTGGTACATTGAGGTGATTTTAGTAGGATAACAGTTTTGTGTGGAAAATTGTGTGAATGAGACTTCCAGGTCTCTCTAACAAGCACTTTAATTGTGAAAAATTAATCCAGAAAAATATGTAGGTTTATTAGAATGTTTCTCATTCTTTCACTATACTCTTTAAGGTTTTTCTATCTGGTGTTTTCTTACGTTGTTTTACCTTGTGCTTTCTGCTGATCTGCAAGCCAAATAAAAAAATAATGTTTTCTGCAGGGGCCTAAATTTTAGCATTTGGATGTTGAAACCCATCTGTCATTAGAAACTCTACATAGTACAATAATCAGTTCTCTTACCTGGATATAAATAGAAGGGTAATACAGAAAACGAACCCAGAGAGAAACAGCAGTATAGGCATTGAGTACCAGCAGTTCTAGTGAGCTGGGGGCCATGGAGGAAATAGATTTGGGGAGCATCAGGGCAAAGACAAAGCAAATTCATAGTGAATATTGTATTAAAATATTTTTGTGTGTCTGATACAGCTGAGAAGGATGTAAACTGAATCTTAAATGTTATTGCATTTCAGCCACCTTGCATCTGCTTCCTCTGTTAAGTTATTGAAGCTTATTCTCTAAGTTATGAAGAAATTGGCACAAATTCACTGACAGTTTGTTCTGAGTGATACTGGAAATGGATAAACAGTCTATAGATATCTGAAAGTAAGCATTGGCAACCTCCGTTGACACAGAACCTACCAGCATAATTCTTGTATCCCAGTAATCCCCTAATCATTGCTGGAGATACACAACTATCTCTAGAGCGCATATTAACTCTGCTGCTAGACGAGATGTTTGTCATTACAACAGATAAAACAGAAACTTGAGCTGAATATAGTTCCTGACTAAAGGAACTAAAAGGTGGAGTCCCAGAGCTCTGCACTATGCTGTTTTATTCTTTTCCTGAGAAAATAATGGATTGGAAACTATCACATATTAATCGTTTTCATTATATTTCCTTTCCGTGTCCCTCTTATATGTCCTTTCTGTCTAGTTTATGACTTCACACACAATTATAATCTGAAAGTGCAGGTCACCATGTTCAAAATGTTACACCCGTTTCTGGCAACATCCTCATAAATACCCTGGAGCATATGCTTCCTGTATCGTCCCCCTCTCTTACGAGCAGAGGCTGTTATTGCTGATAACAAATCAGCTCATCTGTGATTCATGGGAATGAAAAGCCAATACAACCTGAAACATTTCTATCTCACCCAGCCTTACCACTTCATACTGTGTCCTTACTCAGGACTTCCTAGAATGGTGTGGTCATCACCTCCTGATGCTCTTTGGCATGAGCAAAGTATACAATGCCCTTGGGTAAAATGACTTTAATTTTTGAAACAGCATTTTATTTTCTACACCAGTAGTTTTCACTGATTCCATGGAAACTACTTGAAGGATCTTGTTTATTTTTTATTTTAATTTATGGACAATTTGCCATTTAACACTGAAATTATTTTTCCATTCAAATGTTGTTTCTCTGTGACTGTGTATTAAAAAAAAACCCAAAACAAAACAGCAAACTGACTTCTTAAAGTCAGAGAGGTGATAAAAAATAGACTCTTTTCAAGATTTAGCTCCTCTGCTACAGTCTGCTCCTCAAATAAATTGCTCTGGAATCAAAAATAGTGAAGGAAAATGTTGTTCCATGAGCTTCAAATGTTCTAAATACATGAAGGACTCATCGGCTGAACTAGCAAATTCTTTTTCAGAGAGATTTCATCTATGTCAGCTCTGCACAGTGTATATCCTTCACAGCAGGAACTGGGTATTACAACAAAAATTTCTTTTAATTTTTGACAGAATTTCACAGATTCAAGGCAACCCTTTAAAGCTGTCTTTGTTATAACTACAACTTAATGAAGCAAAACAAATCACGTTTCAGCCTAAAACATATCACAGGTCTACTTTTTCACCTAGAAAGCTGTATTGTTTAAACCCATGCCCCACTTGCAAAAAAAGAAAACCAAAAAATTCCAACAACCGTGAGCTTGATCTTGAAAAGATACAAAAGAAAAAAATCCTAATAAAAGTATAACCAGAAAATTATGTAATACTGTACATGAAAACGTCCTATGAGCACCTTCGCCTTTAGAGTCAACCTAGATATCCAGTTTGGGAACCTACTCTATCACTAATTGCAGCTTTCAGGTAGAACTGGTAAAACCTCCTTTATTTCTCAATCTATTTAATTGAATGGTCAGCTTCATCTTCTGAAAGCCAAGGATCGCTTCATAGCATGTGGTCATAACCGTTTCCATTTAAAACTCAATTGAAATATATGAATTGAAATGTGTATATGCATTTTAATGCCAAGTAGAGAAGCATAGCTTCAGTGAAGGCAGTGTTTGAGGTGTCTGACTGGCTACTTCTGGTAGCTGGAATTGCTTATAGCCCATATTTTTGGTAGCTGATTTGTCTTTGTTTTTCTCCCATTCTCACAAGCACACCTGTGTAGTTGTCTGCCTACTATGGTTACACTATAAGTCACAGTAGGAAGAGTCTGGTGTGTGGCTGCTGGGGTGAAATGGGCTCTGTGGAGCAGCCCTGCAGCTTCGCAGTAACTTAGGAGGGTAGATAGAAAGATTACTTGGCAATTGCCATTCAGTCTGGTCCTGGAAGAATCTAATTGTGAAAGTTTGTCCAAGCTTTCCACAAGTTATCTGAGCATTCAGCACCTCAACATGTCAGGAGCAGAAATGGGAAGAAAAGGGAAATGATTGCTCCTTATGACTGCCAAATCTCTGTATTTATAAAAATCTGGCACTTCATAAATAGCAAGCTACGTCCTCATAACAGTATAACTATAAACATTCATTACAATGTTTTCTGATCTGAATGCAATGATTAGTTTTTGGTTCGTGGGTTTTGTTGTTCTCTTTAAAAAATGAGATAGATATTTATTTGTTAAAATCTTGATGGAAGCAAAGAACTATTTCTGTTTATGTCCCCTGGGAAATTGGCCCATTATTTTTCTGCTCCTATAGAAGGAGATACAAGAGAGTTCCCAAGGACTAGACTTGGAGAGCAGATTGTGGAGGTCCACCTCATCCTACTTAATGCAGTTCACATGTAGGAGGTTCCACCTACTCTAAAAGATGATTAGGCTTTAGTGATTTTCCACAATTAGCATAATTTTGATGCTGTGCAGTATTGGTCTTCAAACGGTTCTGGTAAGGAGCTGACACAGATCAGGTATCACAGTGTGTGTGTGTGCAGTAGGAATTTGTTTCCATCTTCCTATCTTGACTCCCTTCTCCAGAATTAAATTTTCAGACACATCGAAGTTAACACTGATCCTTAAAAAACCAAGCACTTATGTTTAAAGGAATACAGAAAAGTTTTCTATTTTTATCTGATTCTTTGACACAAACTGTGGGGGTAATAAGCTTTGAGGAACCATTGTGTGAGTCATCCCTGTAAGAAGATTTTTAATCACAAAATGTGTATCTTGTTAGTTAATTTGCATACAGGAACAAAGTTTCATCAAAAGTTTCTGGCAGCAAAATGATGTGTCTCCCTCAGGCACCCAGCTCAGGAGAATCTGAAACTGGAGAATTAAAGTGCATCTGACAGTCCCAAGCATTTGTTTGCCACAATATGCTTACTATATAAAGTCACTACAGTTTTTATTACCTTAAATTAATTGCAAAATGTTGCCATCATAGAGTTTTGAGATTTCTTCACAATGATTCCAGTATGCTAGTTCACATGATTTTAATGCAATTAAATCTTTAGTTTATCTGGATCTAATGATGTGCCTGTATTATCTTTTTTTTTTTTTTTTTTAATCAAACATATCCTTCCAAAGTGAATCTTCTGGTAATCCTCTCCTTTCACTCCATTTTGGGTTTTATTTGGGAGCATATGAGTTAGACTGTGTGGATTGGCCAGTATAAGGACCCCAAAACCCATATAGAATCCATGGCAGGTCCTCTGTCCAATGCACAGATATCTTGTATGTATGTTGAATCAAGTATTTGCATAGCCCAGAGCAGTTTTCTAGTCTCCATAATGATTGAGGGTCTAGTCTGGCCGGCTGGTCCATGGCTCCTAATTCTCTTAAGGCATCTTCCTTTGTGCAAGGATGGAAGAATGAGGTGTCAAACTTTGAGCAAGCCCGTGCTGTACAGCACACAGTGTGCTCTTCCCAAGCCCTGCTGATGCTCTGTGTTCAAGGGATGTGGTGGCTGCTGTCGTGGAAGCTCCTTCCACAATGACCTATGTCCTAACTCCCCTATTTTATCAGCAAGCTATTCCACTTTCAGAATATCCAATCACTCATTTGCCTTAATGAGTAGGACAATGCAAGAAAGTTGGTAAGTGAATTTCTGTTAGTAAGTGTGAATGACTCTTTTCAGCATACATGAAAATAATTTCACTGTTTCTATCTTTGATTATCTTCATTAAATTCAGTTTTTCAAGTAGTCTCCCAAATACTGTGTTATCATCCATCTGAGAAGCTCCTGGTGATAGCGCTGAAGATTTCCTTCTCCCCTGCCCCAGCAGTTCTCAGTATTGAATCTGAACATTGAAGGTAGTACAGATGGAAAATTAGAATGGGGAATGTGAATATGTAAGAACCGGTGAAATGAGCATTGCCAAAGTCCTCTGTGGAATGCCAAAATGGAGAAGCTTGGTAGTAATTAGTGAGCATCCCATCTGACAGAACTGAGGACTTGGAGGTTCCTTTTAATTTTTTTCTCGTTTGTGATACTTCTGTTCATATCACTCTGAGATATCTTGGGGAAACCATTTAATAAGGACCAGGGGAGCTGTCTGAGGGACCAATCACTTCACTGGCTTGCTGTGTGACCTTGTATTGTTTCACTTCTCCCTAGATTTTGTTTAAAAATAAGTTTTTCGTAAAGGATTCCTAAAGTGCAACTAACATTTGCAAAGGATTTTGTTTCACACAAAAAAGCAGTGTAACAACACCATGACACGACACTTATTACTTGGCTTTATACATTTATTATTTTTCCACAAATAGGCTTTTTGGCTCAGCCAAAAGGAGTACTGGATGCAAAAACTCAGTGTCAGCAACTTCATATCCTCTCTATTGCCTTATTTAGTTCTTTCTTGAAAAATATCACTTGTGTTCTTAATTTTACTGGGCACTTGCTGATCAGTTTTCTCATCACAGCAAGACAAATTGTGCTCTGCAGGCAATATTTTCACATTTGTTGGTGGCACGGGAGGAACCATGTTGTTTAATCAGATTGGCAAATGTGATCCAGGAGAACATCAGTTTAACTTCATAATCTCTCTTTTCCAATTATTATTTTATGTTTTCTGAACTGATCTTTTAAAGGGCTGCCTTTCCACACACTTTAGATTCTGTCTTGTCTAGCTTATCTATAGAGCAAGTAAAACTAACAGAAAAAAATTCTGATGTAAGACTCTGCTCTGGTTGGCCCTGCTGTATTAAAGAGTGAGGATGGTACAGTAGCACCCTCAGACAGGGTGCTATATCCTGTTGCCTCTGGGAGACAGAGACACTGCAAAAGTCACTGGGTGATCTTCAAAACATCAACAGCAATGTCATTAAAGACCTGCCAAGTGCAATGACTGGAGGATTGTATAAATCAAAACACTATTTCAGGATTAATGGAAATTTCCATTAAATGTAGGGGATATGAAAAAAAACCCACACTCACCCAACCCTTAAAAACATTGCAGGTTTTAAGCTAAATGCACTAGTAATGTTTTGTCAATCTATAGGGATCACAAAAATTTGAGGGAAGCTTTCCACAGAAAGATTATAAGATGACGCTACAGCATCTGATGTCTGAAATATAGAAAATAACTGGGGTTATAACTGGCATAATTATATTTACATATGTATGTTTTTTCTATTGCATATCATGTTTAAAGTGTAAATTGGACAGCCTCCTTCATTCCAGATAAGAATTCCCTTTATTTTAAAATAGCTGCAGCAAAGAAAAATTATAAGAACAAACATAGGGCTTGGTTCTCCAGTAGAAAAAGCTTTTGTAAACCAATAGTAGTCATTTGCTTAATGAGAAGCTAAGAAGAATATTTTTGTCAGCTCTGCTGGTGTAAGGGATTCAGAAGCAGTGTGTGGCCAAGGAACATAAGGAAGAGTGACCTTAGTATCTTTAATTCTGTTTCTTTGTTTTTCTTCTCTGTTTTGGTGAAGCTGTGCTAATTTGGGGAATTTGTCTTAATGTGATCCAAATGAGAAATAATGTACTAGCCAAAGCTGCAAAACAGAAATTAAATACTTTTGAAGTTGTTAATATTATTTTAAACACAGTTTGGAACATTTTTCCTGGTAGTTTTACCCTAAAGAATAAATCTTGAATATGGTCAAATTGAAAAGCCGCTTTAAATCCAGATTTGACAACACTTTGTTTGTTCTACTTACTCTCATCTGTCTTTGTTTGTTTTATGCTGATGTTATTTTCTGCTTTATTACATAATGTTACATTATGTAATAATGTTACAATGTAATAATAGA
The DNA here is from genome assembly GCA_013396775.1 of Cephalopterus ornatus. Classification (NCBI taxonomy): domain Eukaryota; kingdom Metazoa; phylum Chordata; class Aves; order Passeriformes; family Cotingidae; genus Cephalopterus; species Cephalopterus ornatus. Next base: position 90,573 of record VZRE01005071.1, read on the forward strand.
CCAAAGCTATTTCTGTTGTCTGTTGCCTATGTGCCTTTTTACTACTTGGTCACTCCTGTTTTCTTTTTGATTCTTTCTCCTGTTGATTTTAGGTCTTTTTACTCCTTGCATTCTTCTTTTTTCCTCCTGTATCTTACAAATTTATTCCTCTTTCCCAAAATTTTTTTTAAATTTCCCTTTATCTGGAAACTCCTAAAACATAACTATTATCACTGTTTTACATTTTAAACTTGCTTTTAAAATAGTTTATTACTGTTACATGTAGCTCTGTAGATTATATAGAATTATGACCATATATTGAATTTTGATTTAAGTGAAAAATTAAATAATTTCTTTTTGGTATGGTATAACAGGATCAAGTTAATTGACATGATGTGAGATGGTCAAGCATGGGGTTTGCCACTACTTATAGTATTAGCACTAAACCTGAAGATATTTTTTTGACATCAGGGACATTGGATATTAATCCAGAAGAATCTCTTAACTCTTGCAACTAGTGACAAGACTCAAGGAAATGGCATGAAGCTGAGTCAGAGGAGGTTTAGTTTAGATATCAGGAAAAGATTTTTCACCCAGAGGGTGGTTGGGCACTGGAACAGGCTCCCCAGGGAAGTGGTCACAGCACCAAGCCTGGCAGAGTTCAAGAAGCATTTGGACAATGGGCTCAGGCACATGGTATGACTCTTGGGATGTCCTGTACGGGGCCAGGAGTTGGACTCAATGATCCTGATGGGTCCCTTCCAACTCAGCATATTCTGTGGTAATGATAAAGCTAGTGTCTATCTTTAAATGGACTGAAAACCAATTATTATCAATGAGTCAGCTTTGCTTCAATGTATGGAAAAATACTGGAACTAAAAATCAAGCCAAGTATTTGTAAGTACTCTGAAAAGAGAGAGTAACAAAAAGAGATAAATTGTAGTTAACACAAACCTATCAAAAATATATTAAATCTAACTAATTTCCACTCAGGGTTGGCTAATAGCCCTTGTCAGTAGGACTGTGGATATTTTCATAAGCAAAGGAAACACAGTCTGGACACAAGATGAATCATTAGAAGATGAACTCAAAGACTATACTCAGCAGTTTTCTGCAGTCCAGGATGAACTCTTTTGATTAGCTATCTGGATAGTAAGTTAGTGTTCTTATTATCTTCGTAGGCAGCATCCTCCTGGGAGAGTCAGTAAGCGCTTTCAGGCAGGGGTTGGATTTTGAGATAAGCATTTGAGTGGGGAGGATCATGGCAGGAGAGAACCACTGTCTTTCACAGGAGGTGAGTTTGACCACAAATGAATCTGGTTGACAGCTGACGTCCTGCTGAAATCTGTCAGTGGGGTGTATTGTAGGCATGACCAGGTACGCAACAGCTTACACTCGGAGATGTGAGAGCCTTGGAGCTGGTTTGTGGGTTCCACTCTTTCTGCAGGGACAGGCTCATGGAAATGGTCAGTGGGTGAGTAGACAAAGTTATTAGAACCTGTGAAACTGAGAAACCATTGATGAATCTAGAGGAGGCAAGACAGAAGTATGTTAAGTCATCAAATAAGTAAAATATTTCTACTAAGGCTGGATAAACCAAGAAGAAAGTAAGTAATCATGCCATGAAAGATTTCTGTTAGATTTTAGCAAAATGTGATGGCTAACCATAAGGTTAAATAAGTATTTAGATAGATTCTTGGAAAAGGCTTTGATTACTAAGGGCTTTAATAGTTAAGTTAGAGAAGTATCTGCCAGGAACATCTGACATGCAGTTTGATCCCACTTGTTGGAGGTAGAAAGCTTAATGAATGACCTTTTTATTTCCCCTCCAGCTCTATGTTTTAAGATTTTATGATAAGAAAAAAAGATTCCAGAGCAAAAAGATAACTTTATATTTCAGTCAGTGGAGAATGTTCTAAAGAGCTGAAAATCACATTTTGAAAGTAGGCACATGTGAAGTTCATTTGACAAGATAAAAGAAAATTTAAAGATGGGCCCATGCAACCTTTAGAAGACCTCTTTCTCCTTTTCTCTAGTATGCTAGAAATTAGGGTGTCTGTTCTCCATAATACCATAGCATCGCTTGATTTATGGACTGGCTGATGTTTTACAAAGATGTTTTTCCCCCCTTCATCTATAAAAATAGCTCCCTTGGAGGCTTTTGATTAACATATAACAAAGAAATATTATTTTACTTGTGAGAATACTTTTGTGGTACTACAAATATTCTCAAGAGTGTGAACTTTATGGGGAGTGTTTAGCAACACAGATTCCACCTATTTTCCCACATTTGCTTTCTAATTTGAAGTCTGAGTTTAAAAAAAATATCAAGCACTTCCACTCAACATTTTCCCTAGTAAAACCCTATTAAAACCATATTTCTGAAACCAAAATTACAGTATGACCAAAATAGTTGGAATGTTCTCACTAAGGAGTATCTGCAATACTTGATAGTTTATTGGCATTTTAGATTTATGAAGGGCCAGCTGTGAGACGTGCACAAATAAGAACTTTGGATTTATTTATTGTTAATAATGAGCAGAAGCCTGCATTGGAAAACAAATTACACAATGTGACAAGCTTAAGGAAATGACTAAATTCCTTATGCCAAACATGTGATTGTGCATTTGCATACTGAATTCATTTGCTCGTAAGTGGTCAGAAAAATGCCCATCCCCCAAGTAAAAAATGTTTCTTGCTTTGTTTTTTTTTTTCAGTTTGCATGACGAATAAACATGATGAAACTGCCCTTAAGCATATACCAGAAGTTAGTTTTGTTGTTTGCTAGACATCCACCGTCAGAAAGCCGTCAACCCATTCATGTGATCTTTAACTTTGAAAAATATATTATTTTTCTTTTTTCAGACATGCATAACTAATTACTGTATAATTGTTTACAGAACTACCAGGGGAACTACTGAAATTCATTTTGTTTTTCAAGACAGCTTGCCAGGTCATGCACAGATACTGATATCCATCCAGTTTCCCACTTGTAGGGAGTTTCCTTTCTATTTATCACTGGTATTTAGTTCTACCAAATATTTACCTGACTCCTCCTTCAGATTTATCTAAAAAGTTAGTGATGTTATTTTAAAAAAACGTAGCTTCACTTTTTTTTTTTTTAATGCATCTTTGGTTAATATGAAAAGTTGTAGCATTTGATAACATACTTGTGATTGTCTATTTCCGTGCATGGGAAGACATTATTCCTGGCAGTATGATAAAGGAAATAGTTTATTATATACATATGTAAGTCCACTTTTTTTAGGGAGGAACCGTTTGGAAGACCAAAGTACTCACAAATTTCTCTTTTTGCAATGCCACTGGCTGATGCTGACATAGTTTTTATAATCAGATTTATCAAAGTTTTCTTTTTATATTGAAGGAGAAGGTATGTCTGATCCAGTGCCATTCTACTAAAGTACCAGCTCAAATCATGCCTTATTAAACATAAGAAATGGATTCTACTTTTCGACTGTAGTTTAAATTCTGAGGCAATACACCAAAAAATCCTCAGATTTTTTACATACCATAAGTAATACAAATAATAGAACTGGATTACATATTCAAAATATCTTGTTTATTAGAGCATTCTGTTTAAAATTGTGATACCTCAGAATAATACTATCAATGGGTGTGCAACCATTTATGATCACAAATTTAGTACTTAATGAAAATTGCTATAGATTTGTAGTGGGACTTAAAATAGTACTATTTTCTGCAGTAACTTATTCCAATCAGTAGTAGGTCTGTTTACTTACCACTGGTGTCCAATGAAATACTCTTTCAATCTTTTTTTACACTTCTAATCTAACTTTAAATTAAAAGTAGGAACCATGGTAATATTGTTTACATCAATGCTCCCCTTGATGTCAATAATTCCATACTCCATTATCCTCATATGTCTGTCTTAGGTTCCATGAGTGTGTGTAATTTTATATAGGTAGTAGTCTCACATAGGGCTATGTTTGTTAATTACGGAAATGAAAGCTTAGAATATAGAAAAGGTTTAAAGGATAAACTTTTATAAAATAAGTAATACCTATTTGAAAAAAAAATAAATTAGAACTACAGTCTACAGGACCATATTTTCAAAGTTGATAGTCTAATATGGCTTTCTAAATTTGAAACTACAACATCAGTAAAAAAGTGAATCAGCACTCATTCTGAGTTTTGTCTAAAACCATTTCAGTTAATGAAATGCACCTAACGAGATCAGTGGACTGTGGCTCACACTCTGTCTCATGCCTATAGGAGTTGAGATATGTAAAATAGATGAATATATATTTAATGAACAATCAGGTTAGAAAAACATCACCCTGCATGGTTATTGACCAGCTATCATTTTCACACTTATGTGGTCTTAAACCCCTCATGGAGGTGCTGTGAAAGATGCAGAGCTTTCCTTTCTGAGTGTTTCAGAAAAATGCTTAAATTGGTGAAAGCTGAAAAATATTGTCTGACAGTTTTGAAGCCCATTTAAAAATCTGCATATGAATTTTTCTTATTGATTGGCATAACAGCAATCAAGGCTGTTTACTGTAAAATGGACAGAAAAGTCAAATTTCATTTAAAAACAAAACCTGACTCTTCAAGAAAGGAGGTAAAGCAGTAATTTCAACTCTTTAGGATATATTTAGTAAGAACTCCTGAAATTTAAATAAACAGAACAGTCATAAACCTTTAGTTTTGACTGGTTTTCAAAATCTGATATCCCTGTTGTTTGAGGAAAATGTATCAGGAATACTTTGGTGAAATTCCCATTCCTATTTCAGACTTAATTTTTAATGTCTCTCTTGCATTCTGGGTCCCTAATCTAAAGTGCTGAACATGCTTTCTTTCATCTAACAAACCTCTGAACTTCTTGCTAATGTACAACGAATGAATCAAGATGTCATTTCTCATAGGACTGAGAATTTCCTTACAGTTCGTTTGTCTACCAATAAAAAAATCTGCTCTTCCTAGTACGGGCCAGATTCTGCACTAGTGATCAAATAAATAGCATGTGATGAAGGTGACTTTTCAAAGATAAAATTGTGATTGAAATGCTGATGAATAATTGTTATAATAAGTTGTCTTGCCTGAAGCAGTATTAAGAGTTGTGTGATTCAGAGTTATTTCTCTAAAGAAGGACCCAGTCTACTTCAGAACCCCTTGAGATTTTGGGAAATTAGGCATGTCTCTCTGTTGCTATTTTTCTCCATTTGCTGTCTTGGAAAAAGTGGTCTCAAACAGGTCTGGACTGTTTCTATGCTGGAACAAAAGGAATATACTGGCGAGCAGGGAACGTTTAAAGGTATTTGGAAACATACCTTTGTAGACTCACTTCATTCTGGGTGAGGAATAGCTTGATGCTAATTACCTACTTGGATATTATGGTTATTTAAGATAAAATACAGATAAAAATACATTATCATCTTATTTATACTAGAAAATAAAATCAAAAAATTTTGTTGAGAGAGGTAACAATGAGAAAGAAAACACTACCATTACAATCTACTTAGTGATAGATCAAACCAAAAAGGTGTCTCATGAGGTCTAATTCTCTGCTAGATGCTTTCTGACCATTTGTAGTTGGGATTCCCTCTTACTCTGCATCTGCCTTCCACAGGAGTATCCTAATCCCTGTGAAATGAACTTGCTTTTATAGCCAAAGTCTTTCTTGGACCTGTCCAGGGATCGCATTCGGACCGAGATTTCCCTCCTATCTATTTATCTCTGAATTTTTGGTGGAAAGTTTTCATACACCTCCCAGTAAATTACTGGGAACCTGCCTTTCCTTTGGATGTAAAAGTCATATCTGCAGACCTGTCTTCATCATATGCATTTGACTAGCTTGCAAATTTCTGTCTGGAAGGAAGACCTCATCTTCTTGTCAGTGCCTGAAGGTATCGTCTCTTTCAAGGGAAAACTGGTGTGAGAGGCTTTGGCTGGTTACCAGAATCCTTCAGATAGGGCTTTTGCTTTGCTGTCATCTCAGTTATGGTTACAGATTTTTGTGTGGATCCACAAAATAATTCAGGCTAAGAGTAAACGTCTCAAGATGTTATTATTTAATAGCATCATTTCTTTATAAACTGCATATGTTCAGGGTAAAGTGCCTCCATCCTCTGAAACTTGTAACCAATCACCTATAAATTGTAAAAAATGCTTCATAGGTACATGTAAATGAGATTAATGCCTGCACTCCACAACGTGCTGTTGACTGAGCCTAAACACATCAGTAATTAAACACTGCAGGCAACCACAGCCAAAATCTATATTGGAGAAAGAAAATATACTTGGATAATATTCTTTTCAAGTAAATTGTATCACTGATTACTTCTGTGCTGTAAATCTAAGACCTCTAAATATACAAGAGACCACATATCAAATAAATATGAATAAAATATAAATAGTATTAGGTTCCCATTAATTTGATTTTTCTCTGTTTTTGAGCATCAGTGGACTTTTCATCAAGATATGTAAATAATAAAAAGAATGAAATCAAGATGTGATAAGAAATCCCAGATCAAATTGCTTTCAGAGCCTGGATAAGCTTTCTGCATTGCTTTGGTCTGTGGGTTGGGTTTTTTTCCCTTTTTTTTTTTTTCCTGTTAAACCCACATATCTAGTTCTGTCCGGTTTCCAAATCTTGTACAGTCTCAGAATAACATAAAATCAATACACATCCAATATTGTTGCTTTTGTCTCAACAGAAAAGAGCTGACAGTCTTTGAAAAGCTATCTAATTGGCCCAATATGGAATAAATTATCCTGAAAAAGAAGTAGAACTCTTTTCCAGCAATGCTATTGTTGTAGTACATTCCATCAGCAGTACCTTCAAGCGTTTAATAATACATTACAGTATTACAGGCTAATGCAGGTTACTACCTTTATTACAGAAAAACTGGTGCATATTTTGTATCTCCAGCTTTTTCTAAGAAAATTACTCCTCAAAGTAGGAACCCTGATATTTCTATTGTAGCTTCAAACATTGAGTCTTTAAGAAGTAAACAAATTTAATGTAAAATGCCTGTGTAACTTCCTCAGGAAGTAATTTAGGAAGAAAAGGGAGTGTCACATTATGTTCTTTTTCCTAAACATAGGTGTTGTGACTTTGTTTCAAGAGGATTCTTAAGCATGTGTCTCACTTTAATTCTGTAAATCTATTGACGCTAATATGACTTCTTATGTATTAGCATGACACAGAGATGTGCTAAAGCATGTTCTTTTGTTACATAAGGAGAAAAAAATCTAATCCTGTGTGTCTTGTTTCTTCTTCTGTGTTCTGTTTTTCCTTTGCAAATGTCCTTGACTTTTTATCCTCTGCCTCACAGATTTGACTTCTCATCTTCTGCCTTTCTGGTACTTATCTATCCATTTACTTCTCCAGACAGGTCATCACACATATTTTGGTGATCAGAGGTGTTAGAGGCAATATCTTGGGCAATATCTGTTACCTCATTATTGTCTCCAGCCATCCTGCATTTCTACCTCTTCAGCAGTGCCAACACATTTGTGTGTAGTGAAACACCTCATCGTGAAAAATATTTAATAGTCATTATTTAATAAATTCTGTTCTTGGGTAACTCATCTGGTCCAGTCTCAGACATGGGTGGTTGGCACAACTGAGTTGCAGTTAACTGTAGTTAACCACTGCACAGCAGTGGAAATAAATGAACAGTCATGGAAAGAGTCAGAGCTATCTTGGGTAATGCTTAAGATGGTATTTTTGACAGTGCTCCGTACCTCAGAATAAGGCGTGAGAGCAACACTGCTTTAAGAAGTGAACACACCCTGATTTCCAGATGAGAAGTTGAAAAGTCTGTGGGATAACTAATGATGTAGCCGGAGACAGCTTGACCTCTTTCACTTGGAAGGAAACTGTCTGTACCGCACTCAAAATTCAAAAGGTTGAGTCTACTGATGATCATAAATAGTTTGAAAATATTATTAAATTCATAAAAATGCAGGCTGTCAACAGTTGGAGTTTGCTTGCTTATGACATCTCTACATTTTTTTGCCTATAAAATATTGAGATACATTCTGTACTCACAAGCCCCTTTTTGAGATCCCATGTGAAGTCAAGCCTTAATATGATGATTCCAAGCAATAGAATTGCATTGCAAAGTCTGCTGGACTGTCAGAGATACTGTAGATCTCATACTAGGGTGATACTATCATCTTATGTGACCCTTTAAACATGCAAGTTTGGTTCCTACTCTTTTTGTCCTTTTTTTCTAATGATATAGGGAGTCCATCTGAGTGTTGCCCAATGGTATTCACCTGAAGCTTTTGCTAATAGTACTGTCAGCACTGAAGGAAGATGGAAATTCGTTAAGCCCAACTTTTTAGAGTGAAACTCACCAGATAGCTACATAAAAAATATAAAAAGGGATTGTTCCTGTTAAGAATCAAAAACTTTTCCCACCAAAATGTATGACAATTTTTTAATGGAAGAAGAATTTTATTATTTGTATGTTATCAACAAAACAATTATTTTCAAACTTTTATTTAGTTTGGATGTTTAGAAAGAAAAACAGCCACCAGATCAAGTATTTATTCTGGCCAATTTTCAGCTAACATTATTCTGTATATTTTTTTAAATAAGAAAAAGTTTTTTGTAGATATTGTTTTTTATGTTTTTAAATGCTCTTGGCAGTAAAGATAGGCATAGAAAAGACATTCTATATGAAGCTGTTTGGTCTCAGATTTTACCATTTGTTCTCAAGAACTAGGTATACAGATTGAGAGTGCAAAAGAATAGCAGGAAATAAATTAAAAACCCCAACAAACACACGAAAAAATATGCCCTAACAAGATAGTTTGTGGGAATTGTAAATCAGACGGCTGATGGCTATCAGCAAAGGGCTATTATTCTTTATCAGTTAGTGGATGTCAAACATTTAATTTCCACTTATCTAGCATTGCTTTGATTTTGGTTTACTACCAGACCATGGCTATACTTAACAAGATTAAAATTCACCTGGGTGGTTACACACTATTAGGTTAAAAGAGTAATGAGAAAGAGATATACAGGGAGAAATAAAAAGCGTCAGTGGTATTTTAGCACCAAGAATGGATGGGAAACTGCAATAAATTTGCAGTGAAATCGAAGCATAACTAGGAAGATCAAGACAATATTCTTTCTCTTTTTCCTTTTCTGGGGTGAATAAAATTATTTTTTCCCAAATGCATTTTTCTTTATTTTAGGAAATTCTGGTTTGTTGCACAAATCTCCACAGAAATGTTGATTACCTTTTATCAGCTAATTTTGTTTCAAAGTTATTATCTCCTATATGGTATTATATGATAGTATATTGCATTCTCCCACATTGTAAGTAACTGGAACACTTAAGACCTCAGACCAAGAGAAGTTTAGTAACTTTCCTAGCATCAAATACAAAAACCTTGACCCTCTGGTATTTTGGTAAAAGGAACTTTCTACGACCTTGAGAGTTTTTGATGGATTTGGCCCTCTTGCCTATGAAACTCAGCTATGCGTGTGATACCGAATTAGAAATTAATGACTGCGATGGTATTAGGAGTAAAAGAAAGACATGGATAATGTAGAGGTATTTTTCTATGATTTCCATTACTACTGTTATATATTATTATCATAAATAGAATGAATGCGTTAGTCCAGAGGTCCAGTTCTGTGTCTGTGTTGCAGTTGGAGTTTATTGTTTGTAACTGAGAACATAGAACAAGTTTCCCAGGGTATCCAGTCTTTGCATGCAGAAAAGGTGGCTCCTCTAATGAGCGAGCTCTAATTATCTGACTGTTAGAGGAAGAAGATTTCTAGCTGAGATGCATAGAGGTCCAAAGAACAGAAGATATTAACTCTCTAATGAATCAATTTTAAAATTAACATATTTGAGATTTTCAAGTTTGGATCTAAATTCTGTTTCTACCAAGTGTCTGCATACTTTTTCCCAAAGAGTGTAAATTTGCTTCAATAAGCCAGCTATTTCTCAATAGCAAAACATATAATTTTTCCCCCTACATTTCTAATTCCTTCCATTGTTATAAAATTTCTGAAGATTAGTATCTTCCTATAGGTGATAGTATCAAGGACACAAAGGACGCTATTTATATAGTGTTGCTTTTTACTTATCCATTCTACAGATTTCATAGTTCAAGATTATATCATTTATTCTTCCTGATGGGGAATGCATTCATTTATTATGTACTTGGGTTGGTAGTTTACAGCAAGGATGCATGAAATTGTAAAGACTGACATCTGAGGAAAACTAGATATATCAGCTTGGCTGTCAACCTGTAAATGACTAGAGCTGTTTATAATTTGTTGAAATATTTGGTAAAATTTCTGCTTAACCTTTTTTCTTCCTATTTTGTTACTCCCCCCCCCAGACTAAAGAAAACAAACTACTTTTGACTAGCAAAAAAAATGGCAGTGAATAAAAAGTAGGGAAAAGGAAAGGAAATATAACTGGAGAGCTGGAAGTGAAGAGCTGGAACAGGAGCAATCTGAATATTCTTACTCACGAAATTCTCTCAGTTACAGCTTTTCACCCAGATTCTTTGCATAAATGTGATCTCACTGTGTTTGATAGGACATATGCTTGCTATTTTCCTTCATCCATTTTATTTGCTTAACTGTTGATAGGGAAGTACAACCCACCTCCTCTTGTACTTGGTGCTAAAGTGAAGTTGCAGATCTAGCTGATATTGTTTGGCTTCCTGCTGATGGCTGCCTTCCATTTCACCCAAGGAGAGTTCATCACACTGTTCTGATAAATTATAGTTGTTGCCAATGGATCTTTTCCTTCCCTTTCTTCAGCACTGCAATACAGTTGTCTACTGAGTAAAGGGGAAAAAGCTGACTGCATGAGGTCAGGACATTTTTCTCTTGCTGGAAAACTGAGAGTGAGCAGAAGAACTTTGCCTGAAGAAAAGAACTTACCCAAAATACTATCATTAAAAGATTTTCATTCCATTTGACATTCATGCATCTACTGGTGCTAGTCACTGTATAACTCTGAATCCAAAGAAACCATTTTAAAGCAAATTAACTCTAGTGGAAACTCAAAATTTTCCTGACATTTTGGACATTGCTCTAAGACATGTGCTTGCCTTTAACAGTAAGCTATTAGGTACCAGTTTGTTTCAGGAAAGAAGGTTTTTTTTTAAGATGGGTACGGTCAAGTCTCTTCTCTATAACAAACTGGTGTGTCACTTTAAAGACAAATCTGAGATTAATGCTATTGAAATAAATCTGAAGTATGATTCCTATCCTGTCATGTAATCCTCTCATCTTGAGGATCTTGTCATGAAATGTCAGACTTTAATGAGACAGAAATTCAGTTTAAGCACTTAATAGCAACACTATTAGATACAGAACTCTAATTCAAACTTGAGTACCTCAAGACACTGCTACGTATCTTGTGAGTTGTAATAAAGTCTCTAAAAATAATTACTTAAATAGCGAAGAAAATTAAAGGGTCACCAATTACTTGCTCAGTATTATTTCAGCCAGTGAATTTCTGGATCCTAAGCACTTGCTATAGTTTTGAGGTATTGTTAACCTTTAAGAGTTTTGTCAAAAAAGTTGTAAGTATCCTTTAAGTGTCAGAGCAACTATACCCAGCTGCTGGCCAGCTTAATCTAAGTTGGAGCTTCATTGATCTGCAGTCACAACTTTCTGCTGAAGATGAAGAGAAATAAGAAAGATTAACTTTCCAACATTGTCATAAAGTTTTCCTGCATCAGATCTATGAAAGAAAGTAGCTTTAAAATTGATAGTTCTGTTAACTACTTTTCTATCAGTTTTTTGGTCTAAGACCTTAAAACATCTGCCAGAGCATAACCACAAATTTTAGCAATCTCACATGACATTTTCCATTCTTTTAATAATAACACCATAATGAAAAAACATTTTTGCTTAACTCTACTACTGCCATATGCTGAAAGCATGTGAAAAGTTAATGCAAAAGGGGAAAAGCACAAATGTAAAGAAAAGCTTTTTAGCATGAGATTCAAGAGCACACCAGCTAGTGAAAAAGATATTAATATGGAAACAAGGGCAGAGCAATACTGATTTCTTGCAGTGTACTAATAAACCTTTTCCTGCTCTCCCAGTGGCTTAGCATGAAGTTGATTTCCAGATTAGCATCCACATCAAATTGAAATTTGACCCTCCATTTATGCTTGAACTTACGTCTGTGGTATTTGCTTGCTAGTGCTAGACTTGAATTCAATGCCAAGTGACACATTAGTTGTAAAGGCACTCCTGAAAATATAGTATTTGAAAGGTAATTCACAAATTTAGGGAGTAAATCAAAATAGCAGGCCAGTAAAACTTTCTGCATGATTGTATTATTCTCAGAATACACCCTGCTAAAGTTGAAGGATTATAAAGGTGATGTTGGAAGACTGGGTGTTACCTTTACACTGAAAAAAAATTACTCCTTTTACAGATTGAATTCTAGTCTTATAGGGCTTTAAATTCTCGCCAGGGGGTAAAATAATAACCTATGTGTCTCACATAGAATTTTAAGCATAGTTTTAAATCAAAACTGATTGTTGAAAAATCTCTAAACAATGTTCTGTGGGTAGGGATTGTGTCATGAGCAAGCTTTCTGCCAGCAAAGTATTGCTTTTACCAATGCTCTTGACATTATTTGGGATTGACTTTGCATCAGGGATATACTCTCTAAATATTCGTTCAATTTCTATTACGAGTTAAAAATTGTGAAGTATCCTTTTCCTCCGGTTTCAGTGAACAGTGGACCAAGCAAAGTTGTTACGTTTGTATAGATGCCCTTGGATCATACTTAGTTTCCTTCTCATTTTGAGTAGTAAATCCAACAAATGTAACACAATACAACCCTTACAATTAAAAATTAGTTCCTTTTGTATGTCATTATTATATTTCTTTGCTGAGTTTTTATAAAATAAGCCACATTAAGTCAGAGAAGGTTAAAGACTGAAGTACTATATCAGAAGTGCTGTATGGATGCTCTCCTTTGTTCCACAGCTATCTGTCTCCACTTAAATTACCTGCCAGCAAATACATGCAGTTCATATTTATTGCCATGAAAATGTGAATAAATCTTAGGCATTGCTTCATTTCTATCACTTGCCTGAGGCTCAGTAAGCATATCACATTGCCACATGCCACTTTTTCTGACCTTGTATCCTGGAGAACTTTGAACATCTAAATGGCTAAGTCAGTCAATCAAGAATCAAACGCTTCTGAAAATAAAACTATTAGGGACAACGAATAATTTTCATTTAGTACCATTGGTATTGATTTTTCTTAAACCAGCTGTTGCCACTTTTACACACTCAAAGATTTCTGAGCAATGAGCATGCTAATGGGGTTGAGCACATAGCAAAATTACTAGGTATACTGTATTTTAGAAATACAATTAAAAAAAAAATTATAACAAATCCTTAGATCATGACAGAGGCATAAAATACTAGTGAGTCTGGCTGCTGTTTGTGAATTGTGACCCATGTACAGGTAGATGTGGGTAACTAGCTTAAAAATTGAATTACAATTTAAGAATTTAAAAGCCCAGTAGGTGACTTCTGTCTCCCAGAGAAATAATAAGGAATCCTTCAGCATTTTAAATGCAGACTCTATCACCAAGGACAAAATTTACATAGTAAAGCTCCTATTTTTCACTTTTAAGAGAAGAACTCTTTTCCCAAATGGGTACTAATGCCCAGTGATCACTCTCTGGGATACTAAAGCCAGACAGTTTTGTCTGCTCTCCACTCTTGTGTTGGTATATGAAACAGGTATAGCTAAAAGCAGAAAGAAAGTCTCATGCAGTAATAAAAAACCTAGCAAGGTCCTGGACCTGGTTTCTCCATCCAAGTCTTGTGTGTTCAGCACAAGTTCCCCTCAGTTGCACTGTGCTGGCCTAGCCTATCCACATCCATCCCTTGTCCTTTTCCCGAAGGGTGGTTGTGCTGCTGTCAGTCTCTCAGACCCCTACCTGTTTTGCCACCCCAGGCACTGGTGTTGAGTTTGTGCGGAAGCACCACGGCCACTCCTGCACTTGTGGGGTGGACATGCCCGGGGTGGCAAAGCACTAAGGCATTCCCCACTGCAAACCTCTAAAGGAACAGCTTTATCAAAAGAGCGTGTTAAAGTGATTATGGTTTTACCTATTCCTCTCTGCGGTCTTAAATGTTTAAGCACTTAGTATGAAATAGCGTTGCTGTTATATATATCTTCTCAACAGGACTAATTATTATAGAATCATAGAATGCTTTTGGTTGGAAAAGACCACTACCATGATGGAGTCCAACAGTTAATTGATTTGAAGTGTAAAGTTTTTACATTAAAGTCTTAAAGCTAGTAACAATAAACACATCAGGTGTATGTAATTACAGAACTTCACTGCAGAAACAGCAAGTACATTCAAGAAACATTTATAACTTTGTGCATTGAATGCAAATTAATATACAACAAAATGTTACACTAAGCCAGTGTGATTTGTTCTTCCAATTAAGTTTAGTATCTTATTAGAAAATAACACTTTTGTTACCTTCGTATACCTTTCTACTTTCATATGAATTTAGGCATAGTTCCTTAAGAAACCAAATAATTTAAAAAAGAACCAGTTACTCCATGATGCATTCTGTATTTCTTACCTTTATTCAGTACAATACAACAAAAGGACTTAGGAAATTTCTTTCTTGTTTTGAAGTCCCAGAGGCTGTATAAAAAGAACAAGCACATTGCTACTTAGATTTTAGCAAATCAACTAATTTTCACTTGAAAAAAATTACATTTAGATTAGATTATATATGCTGGTTTTACTTAAAAGGCATTTTTAAAAATTATTTATTTAAAAAGCCTTATTTTTACTTAGTCATGCAAAGAAATCTAGTGTTTATCGAAGGTGTCTGTGGATAAAACCAGCAATTTTATTATTAAAATTGTTCACAGAAAGCCCAAGTCATAAACGGTAAATGAGCTCATGCTTCTTCTTCAAATACCTGTTCACAAAGCTTTCTGTGGTGTTTGCAGAGCTTTACTCTGGACCTTAAGGCTGCTGCTCATGTCTTATCTTTATTTAGCCTCTTCAAAAGAGTTGAGGGGAGAAAGATCAGACTTTTCCTGCTGAGAGTATAGGCTTTTTTCATCTCACTACCTTTCACAGAACTGGCAGAAAGAATCCAAGCTGGTGAGGAAAAACTGCTTTTGATATTTCTGGATAAAATCTCCTGTGTTGTTTATCTTGTTCTTTCATCCAAGGCACTTTTATTTTCAAGATGAATGACTGTCACAATAAATAATCTTCACAAGTTTCAGAGAGCATTATTTGCTCCATTGAATCTTCTCAATGATCTTGACTCAAATATCAAAATCTTTTCATGGAGGTGGGAAAGCTTTTTCATTCCCAAAGCAGGGAAACAGTATTGCTGGTATAGCAATCAAGCCGGCTTCACTATAGAAAGGAATGCAGTTCTCCAGTTGCTATGATGGAAAAAAACCTACAAGTAATTTCTGCTGTCATTCTTGGGGCTGTGGTTTCTTTTCCATGGTTTTATTTCAACCTCTGTGACCTTGCAACTGCTGCAGCCATGTTACTTGGTCTCAGAAATGAGGCCTTAGCGTTTTTTTCCTTTATGCTGTGAAGACCATGACCCATTGACTTGTTATGATTTCTTGAAAGGTCTCTATAGAATTTAATCCAGTTGTTCACATCTGGAAACCAGAAAGAGAGCTGCCTTAATTTTTTTTTTAGGGGGTGGTTTGTTTTTTATTTGTTTGGTATTGTTTTTTTTATTTGTTTTTGTTTGGTTTTGGAGGTCTTGTTTGTTTGGCTTTGGTTTTGGGGTTTGTTTTTGTTTGTTTTTAAGTTTTTTGTGGGTTTTTTTTTTTTTTTCAGTGGGGGGGAATGAGGAGCAGAGGAGAGGCAAAGGAAAGGATCAGGAGTTGGGTTTTAATTACTTCTATTGCCTGCTGAATTAGTATTATTGATTTGTAGAAATTTAACCTACACAGAGAGGCCCTGTTTTATTCTGCAGGCAGTTGTAGTCTAACACTAAAAAAACAGTTTTAGGATCATTTTACCTGCTCAGATGTGGAAGCATCAATGCAGAAAACAGACAAAAAGGTAGCACAAGATTCAGGTGCCAGGCAGATCCTTTATGAGTAATAGCACAGCAGTGTCTGGTCAGTGGAGAGAATCCCTCTTCCTGATAGAGGTGTCCGCCTTTCCAAGCTACCCCTCTGTCAGGCTCCTTGCTTTGTTTCCTAGGAAGGTCCAAGGTAATAACCACTGCAAAGTTTATTTGATAGGCCTCGGTGCAGCCTGTTATTTCCTCCATCAGTACGTCTCAGTAGTGAAGTGCAGCTGATAAAGCAGGAGACAGTGCTCCAGTGTTGGTAACTGCTACCTAATCCAAGAGGGAAGTTGCATTTCAACCAAAAAGTACAACAGGAAAGTTGACACACAGTTATTATAGTGAAGCAGAGTGAAATTCAATGAAGACGAAAGATAGATACTCTTTAATAAACATCTCTTGACGATTCTTGAATGATTGAAATGACTTTACTGTACAAAAATCTCCTTAGCAAGACGCAATTATATGGCTACCAGATGAAAACACCTCCACATTAAAATACCCCTTCATCCAGATAAAACACAATGTTTTGAGGTTTCTAGAGGTTTCTGCTACAGTAAAATTACTCTGTCAAAAGCTGTTTAAAGATCTCATTAGAAATGTTTGTTGGTGAGAATAGGCTTTGCAGGTGGCTGCATTCCAGTCAGTCAGTTTCTTTCAACTTAGAATGGATTCAGACAGGCAGCAAAAAAAAAACCTTTGCAGTTTATGTTTGGGGTTTTATTTGTTTATTTGTTTTTTTTAATGATTATTTTTGTATTATTCGAAGTCATTCATTTATATAGCGCTTTTCCAACGTCTTCTCCCCGTTCAGCACACATTCCTTGGGGGCGAGAACTAGTTGTAGCGGACGTCAGTGACCCGGACAGCAAGACCACGTATTTTACAGTCTAGATGTTTCCATCATACTAAGTTGAATATAAGACTTGCAACTGCATTGCTGCTTATCCGTGTGTAGCAGTGCAGAACACCATCACATACTTGTCCAAGTATTAAAATAACCAGAAACAAGAGAGGGAGAAATTATTTACAAAGGAGAAATCTCATGTGGTTGATGTTTATTAATGCTGTCTACAAGCTGAAGCAACCTATAAATCTACAATATTGATGAAAGTTTATTTATTACTGTGCAGTCAGTGAAATTATAATGATCTGGGCAGTAGTTTTCTTACTGAGGCAGTAAGAAAATTGGATCTTTTACTGGCAAGAAAACCTGGAGCACTGGGGAATTATACAATGAGATCTGGGAAATTTAACAGATTAGTAGTATAGAGGTGATGGAGCTAGTCTGGGAAAATGCAAGTCAATAAAAACATTTCTAGTGAACGGAAAAATTATGATACCACATAGAGTTTAGTGTCCATATAAGACCTGAACTTTGACTTGTGTTAAGAAAAGACAGGACTTACTTAGCTGAGATGAAATGATATTCATTTCTGTATAATTAGATGTGATAATGTCCACATGAATACATTTGGTTCTGAACACCAGAAAAGCAGAAAAATGCTGAAGAAATACCTTAAGAAGTAAATGGAATGGTCAGACATAAAGGTGTTTGTAGATAGAGGCAGGTGTCAGATAAGGAAAGTAAGATCAGCTGCATGAAGAATGCCACAGCAAAATAAATAATATTCTCCTATGTAATACTACAGAAACTTTCATCATCAGGTTCATTGTGAGTTTTCCTCATCATCCTAATTATCTGAAAATGTGATATTTCTTGTGATATTTCTTAGTGATAATAAAGTGGTATAACTTAGAGCAGTGAAAATAAACTGAAGGGGAAAATATAATATTTGCAAAGGTTTTAGTAAATGAATAAATGCAACATTTGCAAGCATCTTTGAACTACTGGATGTGCATTAACTAAATTGATCTGTTATACTTTGTGCATTTTGGCAATTTATTAATTATCATTATTTCACAAGTCAGTCTTCTCCACTTCAAACTTTCAAGTTAAGATTGCTCAACATATTTTTGACTCAATGGTCTATATAACAAGTTCTGACCCTAAAATCTTCTACTCATTTTACATTGTAAAATGAATCATTATGAAATATAACATTTAGAAGTTGTTGGATGTGTCATAATGGCTGTTTCTAACTCCTTCTATGAAACCAGTTCTACACGTGTTTCATTAATTCTTAATATTTTATTCTCTGATTCTTTCCAAGACTTCTCTCTTATTCATTAATTCATTCTGATGACAAGAAAACCTATGCATAACTTGGAGTTGCTCTTAAGAAGACAAAAAACCAAACTGTATAGAAACGACTGTACAGGGCCAGAAACCTTTATCATATGCTGATTACTGCTTATTGAGCAGTAAATAAGGAAGTATGTAGGTTCACTGGTTATTCCAGAAGTCCAAATCTTATTAGTATAAAGCAGAAATAGAAACAAGTTTGAAAAGACAGAATTGAAGTAAATGAAAGGAAATTACAGCGAAAGATTTTTTTTTAAACTAAGTGTATTTTTGTTCTCTTACTGATGAAAAAAGAAGTAACTAATTTTTATATTATCAGTATGTTCTACATGTTAACATTACTAGGTATTAATATTCAATCTATTTGGAAAAGAAAAGCTCAAAAATTATATTTCTAACCTGACATTTCAAAATCATATATGGATTTTGTTTATATTTTTGTTCTAGCATAATTTGCCTTTTCCAGTAAGTTGGACATCAAAAGTAGTATAGCTGCATAAATGTGAGAAATATAAGAAAAATATTTTAATTTCCTTTAATGATATCAATAAAAAGTGGGTTACAGGATATGTTCAGATATATTTTAAGGAGTTTGAATTATGTTTGAATATGTCATACTGGCAGTATGGATTAATTTGAGAGCAGAGAATTTCTCAGGCGTACCATCTGTTATTTTTAGATTGTACCTTTACTGATGAGAAATTTTCTGGGTGAAGATTTTTAACAGAGCTTATATAGCACTGTCAAAGGCAATGTCCCTTTCATTTACCAGTAGTATGAGTAGCAGGTTTTGTTTTTTGGGGTTGGTTTTTTTTCTTCCCAGATTTGATCAGTTCTTATTTGAGGTACTCAGAGTAATGCTGTAAAAATACAAGTGTTAGAGGTGTCTCTGAAATATCAGATGATCTTAATCAGACATGAATAAATTTCTGAATATTAGAGGTAGAAATATTTCCTCTAGAAACAAGTTTGTGAACAGTCAGAGTATCCTTAGTGGTTTGAATACTTTAAACTTTTTTGAAGTTTTGGCTAATCAGTTCTTTTTTATAACAGCAAATTCAGATTTAGTAAACTCATTGTGCTCAATAATTGCATGAAAAAGATCTCTGTCATTTCTGAGGCAGAAGGATAGGAACGAGCTATGCTGTTGGTTCCAAAAGTTGTACATTTGCTTTGTGTGAATTTGGATCACAAGAAACAAAACACTAGCATCATGTCTGTGATATAATAAGGCTAATAAGCAATTCTGGTTATTTCAGGTTGTTCTAGGCCATTACTTCCTGCCAAATAGAAAAGAGCATTGCAATTTAATTGGTACAGAGCTAGTCAGTGAAATTCATTTATCTGGGAAAGTGTTTTGTTCCGCATTTGGTTTTGCTCAAAAATAGTTAGCAGTGGACAATTCTAAAGGGAAAAGGCTTGTGTTCTTTTATCCAGAATTCTCTATATTTTTATTTTGGTAAAGGAGTAAGTTAATGAGTGTTTTATGCAATCCACAGATGTGAAGTTAAAAATGAAATTTTAATCTAAAGTCTATAAAAGCAAGCACACATGGGAGATTCAGTCCTATAGTGAAAACTGTTATCACTAAAATGAATAAAACTGAAATTATTGTTGCTAGCATTATGGCAGCTTTTTGCCCTTTTGGAGTTTCTAAAATAGATACAATAAGGCAAAGACTCGTGCAACTATTTCTGTATAAAAGTCTAACATCACTTTAAAACATATACATTACTTTGACCTTTTCATCTCACATGAGTATTATAACTGTGACTTAGATGATCAAACTCAGGTATAGCGAGGTGATTTGCTAATAGTATTGGAAGTGGCCAGAAAGACAGGCTTTTTAACCATTTGTGGCACTTGTGTCTTTCTGTCACTTTACAAGGAAGATGGATTCTGATTTTCATGCAGAAGGATTGGTGACAATGCTCTAAATAATATTGAAGAAGATTGCATTATTAACACAAGCAGGCAAACTGATATGTTGCAACTGCCCCAGGATGATTCAACTTGCTTAAAAAAAAGAGAAGAGCTATATTATAAAAGCATTATAGTCTCTTTACTGTCTCCTGATTTTTTTGAGGTTTCTAGAATGTTTAACTATGAGGACTACGATTGGCAAGGGTGGTTACTTTTGCTTTGTTTTGTTTTAAATAAAATCTCAGATTCTGCTAGGATTACGCACTTCCTGAAGAAGTTTGTTTGCAAAATACTAACCACTATTGCAACATGGCAACTGACAGAAGGAGGAAGCCTTCTGCTGTGAGGACCCTGCAGCCAGAGGAAGTGTTGAGCATTACTGAGAGCTCTTCTCTGGCTGGGAGTGAATGTGCTCCCCCATCATAGAAACGGGGGAAATATTACTCTCAATAAGTGGAAGAAGTTGCAAGAAGCAAAATGACATCTGCATCTTTTCAGTACTGCTTTTGCATACACAACAGTTAACAGTCCTCCAGAAGGTGAAATAAATGTTTCAAAAAGTCTCACTGTTATCTGTTCATATATGGATGGAACATGAATTAACTGAACTGAGTCCTTCCAGTCTGCAGTTCTCCCATGACTAGATAAATAACAATAACAAAATTGAAAACAGTGTTGCCCTGGGGACGGTAAGTCTCTCAAGATTACTCGTTTGTATTTTTACTGCGTCAGCAAGGATGTAGATTTGTAAATATCCCAGACTACCCAAAAGGGCAATAAGTTATTCCTCTTTTGTTGTTTTCTTACGTAATATACTTCCTTATTTTCATAGAGAAGGAAATATAATGCTGAGAACCAGTGCTAGAAGTTGCCTACTCAGAGTCTTTCTCATAAATATGAGTGAGTCAGAAGTTGCCAATTTGTCCAGGAAAAGCTATGTAACACCACCACACAGAGATGAAAGAAATGTATTTTCTTAAGGATGCCTTGTACTACTGGAGTTTTAAGGGCTGATTAATTACAAAGGTCAGAAGTTAATCTTTGTTTTCAGGATAAAAACTCTGCTTTGGGAAGAAACTTGAGTCATTTACTGTCAGCAGTGAAGGCTTGGATTGCATTAATTTATAGTTTGTATTATACCATGCATTGTTGTGAAAAATGCCTCCAAAGTGCTATTATATTGAAGTGACAGTGTCAGAGGAAAGCATGTGTAACCAAGTCTGATCTAAAGGATGTAGGTATCATTCTGGACTCATTAAAGTCAAAAGAGTTCTACTGTTAACCTTAGTGAAGTTATGATTTCCACCCACCCCACCTCTACTAGGCAGCTGCCAGTCTTAAAATGACCGATTGGGCTGGGGTTTCCAGTACAATGTTTCTCAACTTGTAACTAAATTCCTTCTGTGTGTGTCTTGTTTCTGACATCATATTAGCTGTAGTATTCAGGAACCTTTTTAACTGACTGGCGCTGAAATACTCCTTTTGTGCCTATGGGACTCTGTGGACTCAGTTTAGTTGCCTAAACTTCCCTATTTAGTGTCGTGTGGACTGCTCTAATATGTCTGAAGCACTTGTGCCAAAGAGATTGAAGGAAAATGCAAGAATATATGGAAATTTAATTCAATGAGCCCTTGGTTACAGAGTGTGGGTAATGTACACTAGAACACTATCCCACAAAATTATGCAATTTCAGTAAAGCCTTTGTATTTTATTCTGCCTTTTTTGATTTAGAGTCTTTCAAATATTTTTTTGGAAAGTACATTTTTCTTTTAAAATGAACACAAATTATAGCAAATAAAAAGTGGATTTAAAGTCTATACATAATATTGAAATCATGGAAGACAAATTCTGGTTTCAATTTTTTAAAAATGAACTTCAAAAATATTGACTTAGTTTCTGTCTGATCACATTTCCCACATGGTACTCTTTTGTTGGGGGCCTGAATTAATATAAATTCACCCTTTTTTCAGCCTTTGACTTTCCTACACAAATACCACTGCAAGATTTCTTTTGGAGTAATTCTCTTACCCCTTCTTCCAATCTGAAGGACTGTTTTCCTTTCTGTCTTGTCACGTTTGAAGACAGTAATTTGAGCCAGAACGTTGCCCCATGGCATTATCAGACTTCTGACTTGTCTACAATATTGTATTACTTACCTGGGCTTCTGGCAAGGAGAAGTGGATTGCAGGGGCTTCTGGGTGGTGGAATATTAAAAACAAATCTGCAAGTGGCATATCCAACACCTTTAGCTCCTACTCTGCTCTGAGTACTTGGGCTTTAACTAGACAGAATGAGTCCCGAGTTTTTTGTCAAAAAAGGGAACATCATGCCAGAATAGATCTGCTCTGGATAATGACATTTCTTCAGGTTTCATGGTCTTGGTGTGAAGTTCTGATGCCATTTAGAAATAATTTTGTCTTCAACTGAACAAACTCAAGGTTTCCTTGCATTTTTTCTCTTGAAATTGGAGCTATATCAGATTATCTATATTGTTCCTATAGAAACTTCTGTCAGCCTTTTGCCAAGATAAATAATTACCTTAGTAACACAAATTGAAAAGATTTAATCTCATTCTGAGTCTAAATGATCTACTAATCTGTCTAAACAGCCCACTTTCTTTCAAATCTGTTACATTGACATCTGAATTTTAGCCTGTTATGTGATAGAACAAACTTAAACTAATCACCCTCTAACACTTCTCAAACTTCCCTCTCTGTTTCTAACCTACAAAAGATGTTTCTACAGTGGAGTTTAAAATGATCCCAGACTTATTTTTTGATTCAAGCTTCATGTTTCCAAACTATTGCTCATTTAGAGAAAATTCTCTCTCTAATAGATATCTCCGTAAAATCAAATTACATTTTGATCAGTGCTTTCAACTGGTGATACTATTTTGTAGAAATGCTAGCACTATTGAATATTATATCCAGATGTTACTATTTAAAACAATTCTTATCAATTTTATTTGCAGAAATCAGAAACATAGCGTTCAATTCAATCTTGTGGGGTGAGACAAAGTTATAAATTCATCAAAAAAAACCCCAAAGAAATGCAGTATACAGTGAAAATATTCCATTTTCTCAGTGTGGTTTTATCACGTATCATTCATACTTTGTCAAACTTTTAGCTAATGTGTGTTAACTGAAGTGACCTAGAGTTATTGTCCAGTAGATACAATCATTCTTATTGTCTGTTTCTTATTTTGTGGGGTTTATTTCTTAGATTAAACATATTAGGTTCCTTCTTTCTGCCTACTTCGCTGTGCACCATATTCGAGTGATCATCCTCCTAGAAGTTACTCACATAGGTAATCACAGTTTAATCCTTCTAAACTGCTAGAATTCCATCGTATTCGAAAGTTTTCTGAGCCTGAGGTGCGTTTTTTTTGATTTTATTTTTCTGAGGAAGTAAAATATCTTCATGAGGAAAGTATAGCTCTTTGATTAAGAGATGGTGTGAATATCATTGTAATTCATATAGTCTCTGTAATAGGTTCTTGCATCATCTTCAGCCAAATCTATTTGTTTTAAGAAGTAGAAGATCTTTTTTCCAATTAGAAAGTGAAAAGGCAAGGGCTTTACATTCTTTTTTACTCATTTTCCTATGACAGCTCTGTAGGAATCTGTATATTCTGGCTCTTAATCCCTTGGAAAAGGGGGAATCGATTCAGTGAGGTAGTGGTAGAAAAACTTCAAAGAATGAGTCCCTAGCACATTTTAACTGAGAAAATCATAATTTTTTCCTGCTTGAGAGAGTTCAAGCACAGCCTGGATACTGGCATCTGTATTTACCGTTCTTAGTGGGCCTGGATCTATTTTTTCCATATAAAATGGAATAATAGTATTCACATGTACTATTAATATTAGCAAGAAATCATGAGATTAAAGAGTCCATGGAACTGAAAGTTGTTCTGAGTATATTTAACTCCTGATTTTTATTTTTTTTTTCCCTTTGGAGAATGAGTGAATTTCCCTACGAGACTGAAACTAGGTCAACGAGCAGATAATTTATTCACATGACTACAAGTATTCTTTTAGAGTTGTTAGTTTCACAGTTTTTCTTGTTTATCATGGTATATATTAATGACATTGTGACACATTCAGCTAATTTCCAGTGCCTACTAGATATGTAACAGTTAACCACCATGCATATAGAAAAGATGGAGCAGGTCTTGCAAGGTGCTGTATGGTGTAAAATTTCCTTGACACCAGTAAAGTTCAGCACTTTCGTTGTCTCCCAGGACTGTAATGGAATATATGAAAATATTTTATTGCTCTATTTTAGTATTTATAGTTTTGCCTTTCATGCGATGGGATTTGAAACCACACTACAAAGCGACAATGAAATGTGAAACTTTCAAGAGGTTGATTTTCATTTTGAAGGCATCGTAGTGTTCCCATTTAAAAAAGTGGTAATGCACTGCAATTAGTATCTGGGCTGCAGAGAAGAAACAGAATTATTCTTCTGAATACAGAATACTCATAAAAAATATACAGTCCAAGGAGTTTTTATTGGTTGGCGGCCACAGACCTTGGTTTTGCCTGGATCAGAACTGTGTTGGCTTTCTCGTATTCTGTCTTAATACCCTTTAGCAGTTCAGCTTAATCTAATTTTCATGTTTAATATTCCTTTGTTTAAATAGTATCTAATTTTAAGGAAAATATTTTAAAGGGTATAATTGCACCCTACGGTTTACATTAACGTCCTGTGAAATAAGATACATGTTAAATTAGTAGTGGTTAGAAATTAACTACTACCATGAGGCCTCTATGTTTCTCTGTCAAACTGCTAAAAAGGTGAAACTCGGGAAAAAAATAGTTAATTTCCACCTGTTCTTACCAACACAGAATTTGTAAAACTTTCAGCAAACCTAATGCGATTCCGATGAAATGGACTGAAAGTATTCCTGAAAACGAATACTATGTTTACTGTGATTAATAGCAGAATGAAATAATCTCTTGTAGAAAAGTTACATACGAAATCAGACTCCATCTTCAAAAACACTGTATCTAATACCCTTCTGTCCAGCCCATTGGATTTCTTCCTCGAATCTCACTGCACGTTATGACAAAAATTCAAAGACTGAGTTATCATATGAAGAATCGGGCTCTAGTTTTGTGCCTAGACACTTTGCTCTGGGGCCACCTAAGTCAACCACTAGTTTATTTGTTACTGGCTATATGATTATATTCACAACACATCACAGAATCAGAGAATAGTTTGGGTTGGAAGTAAATCTTCAAGTAAAGTCTTCAAGTAAGTCTTCAAGTAAATCAGGTTGCTCAGAGCACCATTCAGCCTGACCCTGAATGTTTCCAGGGATGGAGCATCTACCACCTCTCTGGACAACATGTTTCAGTGTTTCACCACCCTCACTGTAGAAAAATATATTCCTTATATCTAGTCTAAATCAACCCTTCTTCAGTTTAAAATTACCCCTCATCCTATTTCAACAGGCCCCTCTAAGAATTTTGTCTCTGTAGTAATTTTATAATATCCTATCAATAACTGACCAAACCTTACTTGCCAAATCTGCCTTCTCTCCTTTGCCTTCTTCCCATCCCCTAAACTAAATAATGCTCTTCCAGAATGTTACAAATATTTCTGAGTTATTGGAGGAGAGTTTTGGAGTACAATCAAAGCCAAATAGGAAATATTGAAACTACTTTGGTTTTGTCCAACAGATGTTTCCATTTTTTGCCTGAAATCACAGAGGAACTTAGGTGCCATTCACAACTATAAGGGCATCAGGCACAAGGCATAAGATATGTTTATCTCCTATAACTTCTTAGGCAGTATATAGGCCAAAGTATGTATCTGAATACAAGTGTGTGAGGAAGGTGTTCCAATTTCCAGATTTTAGAGTAGTACAACACTGCTGTTTCTTCGATTAACAGTCCTCCACTGTTCAGTGATTTAGAATTTGATTTTACTTTCTAAGAACATGTCTTACCTTTCAAATTAGTACTCTAACTGCTTTAACTCAAACCTGAGTTAATGATGAACACTGTACCCTTTTCACAGATTATGTTGCTAGATAAAGAAGGTTTATTCTGACCTTGATCCTTTCCTGTTTTTTCTGTATGTTTTCACAACAAAGATCATCCAAGCCTGGATTTCTTTCGTAAATGCACTCAATATTTTCCTTTCTGTGCTCTCAGAAAAGAACTATATTAAAAAAAAAATAATTGGGCTAGCAGGCTGATTTTACATTCTTGCACATGGGCATTTTTCATTGGAAACATAGTAATTTTTTGACATAATGAAGTGTAAAACCCAAATTAAAACCATTCAAAAGTAATTTCTCTATAGCAAGCTGTAAGTCCTCTGCTTTTCCCACAACGTATAAGAAAACTTTTTGCAATTTTCTATGAAATAAGTACTTTCAAATAAAGTAATACTATTTTTGATCTCATGTACGTGACATTATATGTTTTTAATCGAAGAAAGTAAGGTAATAGCAAAGTCACTGTGTTATGCAAACCAGACCCTTTAGATATGCAGAACAATTGTAACTTGAACTTTAAAAGTGTAGAAAGATCCCTTGCTTTTTATTTGAGCTTATTGAAGAAGTCAATATTTATAAAGTGGACTAAATGCTCCTCTGGTAAGAAAAAATTGTCCTCATTTTAGGTTTCTCTTGTTTCATTAACTGTTAAAGTAAATGTTTTGAAGATAAAAATTGAATTCTTCCATCCCTACCTGATTTAATCAATAGAATGTTACACAGATTAAAATTTTCTACATTACCTTTTCAAAGTAATTTCTCACTTTTTTAAAATAACACTACCCTTGTTTTAATGATTACTGACTCAAACAAACTGATGAAAATGAAATTGTTGGGGATACTCCATTGCTAAATAGGCTATGTTCTTTGTGAATTTGAAGGCGCAAGTGTTGCCAGAATGAAACTTAAACTTGTCTCTGCTAAACATCTGTGCACTCAGAGTTACCGGTTTTGTGTCCCTTTGACCTGTTTCATTTGAACTTTGCTGGAAATGAATTTTCAAACTACTAAATCAAACTTCAGGGTTTGAATCACTACTGAGTGATGATAGGTAATTGGATGGTGAACTCACCATGGGCATGAGAGTACCGGAGCTCATATGTTCTCAAAAGAAAGAACCAAAAAATTGCAAGTTGGGAATGGGTAGTGGTGGAGTTTCTCTTTATTCCAAAGAAAGCAGATTTGCAGTGTGTTTGTTTTATAACAGTTAATTTTTATATCAACAAGTGAAGTCTTTTTACACATCATGAATTAATATAAGTGATGATAATACAGAAACACACTGGGGTGGATGAAACTTTCTTATTTTTAGCAAGTAAATAAACCTATCTGAGCAGAATTTTTGAGCAGACAAGCATGGA
Source organism: Cephalopterus ornatus (assembly GCA_013396775.1). Lineage (NCBI taxonomy): Eukaryota > Metazoa > Chordata > Aves > Passeriformes > Cotingidae > Cephalopterus > Cephalopterus ornatus. Next base: position 118,144 of record VZRE01005071.1, read on the forward strand.
CGTATTCTGCTATTGCAGGACTTGTAACATGCAAGAGACAGGACTTCTGGATGGCCTGACCTGGGAGAGGGCAATCCTTGCCCACAGGCTGCTTGGCAGCTCATCAGTTATTGTGTACTCAATGGTGAAAATAACAGAATGTGGGATAGATGATGTAATATATACAGACTCATCTTGAAAAGATGAGCTCTGCTAGTTCTGTTCTTTCTATGCGAAGAGCCAGGATTTGCCTTTGTGCTGATGAAATCTGCTCGTAAAATCATTCATACTAGAACTATGCAGTTCTACTAATGAAATAGGCTTCACCTATATTTTCTGAAACTTGAGAAAAACATCAGCCTTGGGTTTCCCCAAGGTTATAGTAATTATGTCAGATTCTCTTGGTAACAGTCCTATTTATGTGATTGGCTTGCCAGTATTTTGAAAGAGGTTCCATATCTGCTATATGTTTTTGCAATCTTGTTTCCATCGAAAATGACTTGTGTTAATTATTTTTTGCCTGACATGACTCTCAGTTTTCTTCTGGGAATGCATTATCGGTGTGTTTCTGTGTAGATGCAAGTTCTTAAGTAAAATGTGTATTGCTCCACAGGGAGCAAGACGGGTGAGAAGTGGGTGAGGTTTATTGTTGCAGTGAACTATACTAATGGGGATTCGAAACATAGCGGAAAAGGACTCTTTGGGATTCATTCAACAATATGCATAACCTTGGCACTGATCCCAGTGTATCGGTGTTGAACTGAATAAAGCAAATATTGGATGCTGAATGGAGCTTTCTGAAGTGCCTTGCATGTGTTTCTGCTTTCCATGATAAATATTCCTGGATCTGTTTTTAGTTAATATTATTGACACAGATTAGGTGAGGAAAAGAGACGGAAACTCAAAAAACATTCAGAAGCTTGCTTAAACTATTAGTTTATCCCTTCTAATGCTCTGAGATACTACTTCAGTATGCATTTATTTCTGTGGAAATACTGAATTGTCTGTGTTTCCTAACCCTAGCATGTTTAATAGCACTTCTGAGAGAAAAGCTTGCTGCGTGATGATATCATATTTTACTGAAGACCATGAAAAACAAGAAACAAAAAGTAAGAAAACCCTTAGTACAACTTTGAATCTTATTTCTTTAATGCTGCATTGCATGATTAAAAGAAAAGGAGGATGTGGAACTATTTCCTGTGTTCTAATTAAAACAAAAAAAAATCTCAATCTTGCAATATTGCACTGAACCTCCTTTTTAGAATTCTTTTTGTTCTTCTTTCTCCCTCCCCCCTGAAGAAGTCCACTGCACTCCAGTCTCTGAATGTTGATGTCAGTGCAGATTTTCCCATTACGGAAGCCCATCTGTACAGCTTTTCAGCCAGTAACTGTGTGTTCTTTTCTAACTGAAACAAAACGGCTTCAGCAGCATCTCACTCTCTTTTGCCTTCTCCCACACAGGCACTCTGGGCTGCGATAGCATTTGGCAGTTTTTTTCAGATGTTTCTCCATAATTACTTGTGCCTGTTTTCTTTCTCATGTTTGCCTCTGTGAGAATGGCTTATAACTATGTTTATAGGAACAATGCTTTGTAGAAAAGACCCAAAAATAACTTAGATGTTATGTTGCTAATTTATTAGCCACTATTGTGAATTTGGAGGTAGAGTTTTATTAGGACTATTTGTGCAAATAGTTCATAATATGAAGCCTGAACACGGTGTATTCTAAGTCCCTAAATATAAGCGGCACTGGTCAGCCTGTCATTGCAGACCATCCTTGGTAGGTTTGACAGCAAGTGGCTTTTAAAATTTTCTTACTCTGGACACTAAGATGGCCAATAAAAACCCTCACCTCAGCCCTTCTGCAAAGGCAGAAGAAAATTACCTCCAACACTAAGCAGAGACTAACATTTAGTCTGTCCTGCAGTCTCTGTGCAGCTGTGGAATTAGCACTGTTGGAGTGGTAGTCCCACCTGGACACCAGTGCCAGTAATAGTTCGCAGGGGAGATTTGCAGGACATAGAAATAGACATCCCTTCTCTGTCTCTGGGCTTTCTTTGCAGCAGCTGTTTTTGATAAGAGATTGCTGTGTTCATGGAGGTTGAGCAAGGATTACAGGTAATGACTGAACATCTCTCTGGAGGGTTGTACACAAGAGTACAGTTGAAACATGACCTCTCCATTACAATACCTCCTGTTTGAGAGTCTAAAAAGAATCCCTTTTCAATCTTGTTTTCAAACATGAAGTCAATACATGAGCTGACCAGTGAGCTGCCAGCCTGTGTTTCACTTTATTGTGTCCTTGCATCTAAGAAAAGAAAATCAAATCCCTCCTAATTTTATATCTTAAGTGAAAAGGCTATTGCTTTTGTATTGCTTTCTCAGCTGAAAATATGCAGAAAAATATATAATAATGTATAGAAATGAAAACAATCTTTGAACACACTTCCTTCTCTACTGAGAATATCAGGGCAAATACATGGCAGAGGGAAGTCACATTAGAAGGTGCTTACATAAGAATAAATGTTGAATATAAACCATGTTTTCCTCCCTCTCTACTTTTCTAAAGCTGCTAATGAGAAATAGCTGCTGATATGAAAAATACTTGAAATACATTCAGAATTCTTTGCTCTGTATCTATATTTGATAAAATATGATGTTCCGAGGTTTAGAATCTAGAAACTGATTGTCCTGGGAGACATGCAGTTTTCTGGAATAGAACACAAGCAATAATCACAGGAAGAGTGTCTCTGGAGTAGAAGAAAAAAAAGCTTATGAGGAGAAACAAACAAATAGGGTAGGCATATGTGGCAATCTATACACATTCACAACACCTGACCTCATCAAACTGTGGTCTCTTTAGTGGAAAACTTGCTGAAATGAAAGCTATTTTCATAGTTCAGTTAGATGTGTGTGATATTGCACCTTTAAAAGATGAATATTTACTCGTTTGTAAGTTGATTAGTCTTTTGATGGTATTTGAGGATTCAGCAGCAGACAGGGCATACTAATGGTTTCTAGCCCTACTCAAGCTGTTATTACTGGCATATTCTGTCAGCAGTATACATAATCATTTTGGCAACCGGAGTGTGGCCAATAGTGATTCCGGCTAACGGGTGTAAAAAAAGTTCACCAGCTAGCTAAATCCTGTCAGAATTTCCATTACACTTAATTATGCTGATATTATTTTGAGTACTGGTTTGTAATAGTTCCTTTTGCACCAAAACCTGCCATGCATGACTCTGGTTTGGTTTACAATTAAAACGAAGTCATTTGGGATCTGAAATGCCATGTTTCATGTTTCAACTTTCATTTTATATCTACACAGTCTGATTATGTTTTTATTTATTTTGTACATACTAGTTTTGGTTTTGATTGAAATTTGATTTTATAGAACCACTCCAACTAGCAAAGAGAGTAATACTTATTTTCCTATTCTGCTTTTTTTTCTTTTTCTTTAAAACTCACCCCAAAGTAGTTGTAAGATCCAATCTGAAAGCTTAGTAAATCGATTTTCCAAGTAATTAGTCTATGAGGAGGTCATTCATAGAAAAATGTTAGTCAAATGGAAGAGTTATGTGAGGAACAGTTTTCTTGGTGTAGTACCTTTTCTCATAAGGGACAATAGCACTCAGTGAAAACCAGTATCCTTTTGTATGAAGAGTGAGAAATATATCCTTCCTTCCCTTGTTCCTGTGGTCCTACAACAGCATTGGAGATCTTACCTGCATCTCATCTGGGCCTGGACTGAGTGGTGCTTGCCTTCAGTAGGCTGACCAGGACATTGAGAGCTCAAGGATGTGTTTGAGATGTATATCTTCATGTCCTGCTGAGCCTGTAGAGACTGGCAAGGCTGCCCAGGTAGTCTCTGCAAGCCTCATTTTTGAAGCACAGGATCCAGCCTCATCCAGATTTCTCATGACTTGCCTCTGAGGAGTGTGGTGGCAGGAAGGAGGCTTTCTACCTATGGAAAAATGCATCTCCCAGTTCAGTGGTGAAATACCCAGAGCGTCCTGGCTTTTCAGACTCTGGTTGGCATATAGACCTCTAGCCTCAACACAAAGGATCATGGATGATGAGAAGCTGTATCTCTAACACAGGACTTCATAGAAATTTTGAACTGTACCCCCTGCTGACTGATATCCCTTGCCCTATGTGCCCTGCATGTGGCTTTCACCTTCAGACTTGCACCAACATTGTTCAAGTAGCTTGTGTGTGTCAGCTCTGCTGATGTCTTCTCATTTTGCCACTTGGAAATGCTCTTGGAAGGAATACTATAGATACAGGTAGGGCCTGTTGGGCAGGATTCTCGTCTGCCAGTCATGGCACACAGTGCATGTAGGGCGAGGGAGCCTGGGGACGGATCTTTGGTTGCGTGCTGTTTCACTGGGACAGGAAGGACCTACCACATTCTAAGACACACTGGTGTATTGAATTTTGACAGGCTGGAAAAAAAGAAATTGCAGAAGTTGTATTGATAGGTTCTGTGTTTTTGGCACACCAGCACATATTGACTTCTTATTAGCAACTGCATTTCCTTTATGTAATACGTCTGTATTTCTCCTTAGACTGAAGTCCATAAAAAGAGGAATAGAAACATGTTGGATGGCTGTGGAAATGGGCATGTGATACTCCACTATGACAGTGCAGTGTAAAGGTAGCTCAAAGCCTCTACAGCATTTCAACTGCGGGCACAGGTGGCAGCTGAACAGTGGTTTTCAGGCCAGCACTTGCAGGATTCTGCCTAGTTCTTTTTTCTTTTGCATCAGATGCTTAGGAAAATTTCTTACTTATTATTGAACCTGATTTTGCCAGCCATTTGGCCATAAACTGGAACAAGAATCACGGCAGTCAGTCTGACAGTAAGCATTTGGTCCCACAGCATAGCAGAGCAATTTAGTAATGTCAGTGGGGTAGTCAGTCAGAGTCTGTCGTGAAAATCATATGTGACATGCAGGAACACCAGGATACACTTCTGGAACCAAAATTGCTCAGAGGGTCTCTCATCATAGAGCATTACGCAGTGCAGATATACTCAAAACATCTAGGGCCAGGCAGGCAATGTTTAGTAAATTAGTCCCTCTATGTTTTGACCAGTGCAAAAGTTCTTAAAATGCTTTGAGTCTTTTGAAGTTTATTGAAATACTTAATCCTATAAAGTGTGCTCATTGAAGGTTTTGTTGTCATCTCTACAGATGCAGTTCTCATCAGTACCTTACTCTTGGGACTCATATCTGAATGTTTTGCCCTTACCTTCCTAAGCAGCGAGGCAGCAGGATTCAAACCTTCTCATTTGCATTTAATGTCTTTAGACTCTTTGCTATCATATTTTTAATGATATCACATATAAGATGAATACTCTGTGACAATTTCTGTATTTGTGTATTCCCAAGCTTTGAACACGCTTGGAGCTAACCTTGTGCTTCAGCATCCAATACATTTATAATGTGTTTCACAGTCTTATTTTTCTTGATCAGAAGTATCTAGCTACTGCTTGAGGCATTTATAAATTATTCATAGAAACACATACCAAAATTATATTGGATCAATATTCACAAGACAGCAAGGTTTCAAATAACATGTAGGCATTTTTCTCTTAGCTATTAAAGTCTGTTCCAGTTTTGAAAGAACTATTACTTTGAAATCCTCATAAATTCGTGGGAAGTGATAGTATTGATCCTTTTATTTTTGGCTTGCTGCACATTCAATTTGTATCCTAGAGAGTGCACTATGTAACTTTTCCTGAAGCAAAAAAGACAGGATCATTTATACAGAAAAGAGCTATGATATATTGCATACATAAAATAGCTTTATAATTGGACAGTGATTAAAAATAAAATGTGCATTGAATTAATCTCATATTACTGTGTTCCTACACATTGTCAAGAATCCCTAAGAAATGCGCTTATCAAGAATTGACAGAGTATTATGCAAACATTGACTTTTTATTGCAACTCCAGTCTGGATTTATGCCAAAAAACCTCTGTTATATTGTTATTTTGAGTAACGAGAGGCATTTATAACGCACTGAAGCATGAACAAATTTTGGAGGCAACTTTTATATCTCTCTGAGGTCTTTAGTGTTCTGAGACCCTGCAGCTGAAGTCTTCCAGGCCCAAGGATTTCTATAACAGTTACATTTCAGATTTTTTAACATATGAATTGGGGATTTTTTTCACTGTATGGAGATGTATTTTAAGCACTCCCAGTAACTTCAGAATGGTCTAGGATTCTAGATTGATTTGGAACCACAACCACAGTTTCCTGGAAAACTAAACATTATACAAACATGCACAAAAAATCCTTCTAAAACAGAACCGTGGAATAAGGTGGTGACATTTCAGTAGAGTAGAAGGTCCAAAATTTTATTTTGAGGAAATCATAGCACTTTTTTCATCTGCTTTTACAAGATTCTGGTAAAACAGAAGCGGTACAGGAAAGGCTTGAACACTGGTCATTCTAAAGCACCTGTGATATTAGACAGCTCATTTTTGAGCAGCTTTGGATCCCCAAAACTGGAAAATGATTTTCAGACTTTTGAGTCTCAAGCAGTTTGCCAGAGGAATTGTGGATGAACTCATGTGGTAATCTAGAATGAACTCAGGTACCTTTATGATCAGTCCTGCCTGTTTTTCATAGGAATTTTGTTGGAACTGACATATTCCCAGGAGGCAGGTAATTTTCAAGGAACTGGCATTTTTGTTGTTAGGCATTTAGCTCACCATCCGATAAAAGTTTGAGCATAAGAGGTGGTTAACAGCTTACTCTTGGTCTCTTAATACGTATAAATAATTCCAGAGGTGGTGACGGCAGATTGCCGTATAGCAATAACTGTTTTTTTTAATTTAAACCTGCTGCACAAATGACGGCAAGTGATGTCCTCTCTTAATAGAGTTCTCATTTTTAATGACAGAATTCTGGACAGAAAAAAGAATGTGTGGCCCTAGGCCGGAAAGGTAGTCTTTTGCTTTTTTGGTAATTCTAATATCAGTTCATTTGATGACTATAAAAGATGTTACTTTTTTACCTCAATACAGTTTTAATAATACCTTGACAAATTTGAAATGATTTACACCAAAAAATTATCTATGGCCTTTAGGGTAGGACCCATATAATTTTTGTGTATTCACACTTGGGTAATTTTGATATTCAAACATCAAATATTGCATCTGTAACAGTATGCACGTGACATATTCTGTTGAGCAAAGTTCTGTTGCTCTCTCTTTTGAACCAATCTCAGCATAAATACTTCATTGAAGAGTGGACTGGTCACAAACTAAAGTTCTTTATTAGATTCCTGTAAAAAAGACGTAATGGTTTTGGCACTGGAAATTCAAATGCCTGGCAGGTGGACTGTGTTTAATCTCCCAGGCAAAGGATGGGTATTTTCTTAATAGTCAGTAGTGCAACGCAGGTTAGTGCCTAAAATTCAGGAGTCATAAGGGATCTGCTCTTAGAATTAAAGTAGGGAACCTTTTATGTACAACTAGAAGGAAAACATTGTTTTCTGTTAGAGTTAAGGAAACATTAATTATTTTTTTTTTCATCTTATCATCAGTTTAAGCAAGTGAGAACTGAAATTCAAATGGTGAGGAGATCAACTACTCCATTTGGTCAATTATCTGACTGACTAGTACCTTCTTCACAGATTAGTGCTGCATTTTGACACTGTCATAATTTTGACATAGCCATAATTTTCAATTTTGCTCATGGATGTGGTTGGTTTTAATAACGTCTCAGGAATATTTTCCTGATAGGAACAGATAAGGAATACTTCAGGCTAAATTAGATCAAGTTGAAAAAATAACTGCATGTTCTCACGGAATAGTACGGGCTTATTTTTTAGAAATATCCTTTAAAATACTGCTTTCGATTCTATTTTTTGATGGGAAACTACAGCAAAATGAACAGAATTTCTGTGGGTTTTTTTTATTGTTTGTTTTGCTTTGTTATTTTGAAGCCCTACGTCTTCAGTTTTGACTTTTCATTTTCTTCTCTCATTAAAAAAAAGAAGGAAGTATGTAATCTGGCACTTTTGGTATACATGTTGCCTTCATTGTGACTTTTTAAAACTTTTTCAAGCTTAGAAAAATAATTATGAGAAAAAGAAAAAAAAATTTGGAACTTTTGCCATTGTGTACTGAAAGTATGGAGGTATTTTGAAAAGACAAAGGAAAGAGGGAAAAAAGAGGATTATTAATTTTATTTTAGGTAGTATGAAAGTTTAAAAAGCTGATATTTCAATGTTTGTGTTTTCAATATTTTGTAATTTTTTAAAAACCCTTGTTTGAGAAAAAGTACATAGCTTTAAAATTTGCAAGTATTTTCTAAATGATTTTACAATAACTTAAGACATTGTAGATGAACAGGATCCATTTTAAGATCATTAGGGATGAGCTTAACTTAGTCACCTTCTCAGTGTTGTCAGATTCAATTCTTCAAAGACCAGAAAGTACTCAGCAGTGACCACCCAGTAAAGTAGCTTCATTTATATCAATTAAGGTATAGAAATCTAGCCCAGCTGCTAATCGGACCTGCATTTAGTGCCTGTTACTGACAGCTATGAACAGGTTTTATTCTTGTTGTCAATGAAAACCTCACAGTTAAATTAAATCTGTTGTAACATAGAACACCCAAGAAATTAAATTACTCCCTTGACAGAAAACCTAGCCGAGTAAAGGCTTATGAGCCATGAAATAAATTATATTTGGTCTCATAGCAGGACAGAACAAAGAGATAAATAATTGAAATATATTTCTGCCAGACAGTCTCAACAATTTTGAAGAAACACTTTTTTTTTTTTTTCTGACAAGAGAAGACCACAAAGAACTGTGTAACTTGTCCATGTCTTTAAGCAGCCTATTAATGCAGTGTACTGACACTCGATATGGCTTTTGAAGTGGTGTTAGCTGCATAGTTGCGATGAGAAAAGCTTTTTCAGTATCTTATTTGTTTTGCAAAATGCAAATTATCTTCACTGAGGAATCAGAGACTTTTGTGTTTTGTTTATCATGGGGATATTTTGCTCATTTAGCCTGACAGAGTTTTTTTTTTAGTTTAGTTTCTAAAGCTACCTCATACCTAGCCTTAAGAAAATTCTGTCCACAGTTGGGTATTGCAATGTAGGGTTCTAGAAATGTGACATATTATTATGAACTTAAATAGAAAATGAATGTGTAGTGGTAAATATTGACTGCTTATGTAGTGCTTAGTTTTGAATAAAAAAAGTTTCCCTTAAGAAATGAAAATGTTATTGAAATTTTTGGCCTTTCCATTGGATTTTTAACATATATGAATCAAAAGCTGAAAGCAGCCATAAAGCTCAAGCAAAATGGTAACATCTTTCACAGAATTTCAGTACCAGTAAACCTTATCTCTTCCTGCAGAATTCACTAGGGCTGTCTTTCCACGCAGAGCTACTCCATTGCAGTGCAAAAGCTGTATTCTGTATATATTAACTCCACCCCACACTGAAGTCCCTTAGTACAGTATTCTTTGGCTCTCGTTTACTATCCAGAAGCCAAATCATCTGTGTTTGTGTAACTTGGTAAAAGAGAATTTTTAAAGTCTATTCAGTTTAAAGGAGCTTCTGCTTCTAGGTCAGACAGACAATAATTCTTCTCTTTACTATAAAGCCTTACATGCTGGATCAGTAATTCTAGGCCATTTGAACAATAATATCTGAACATTATGGTATCATTTATGTATTCCCAAGGAACTAAAATGATTGCCTGAAGAATGTTTTTCAGTCAGTTTTCAGTGAGATCAGGGTTTTTTCCCCTGAAAAGTTCTCCCTTGAAAATTTGAGGCAACATAAATGAGTTGCACATGTAAAGACTCAGATTCACATGTCAACTTATCTCAGCAAACACTTAAATCTCAGTTCACTATCCAGCTATTGATACATGAATGTAAGAATTCATTTGTTAATGCAGATGTCTCTCGAAAAAATGTGCCTACTTATTTGGAATGATACACAACTATTTTTGCACCAACTTTCTGTAAGGAATAAGCATGTATATGATTATTTCAACAGTAAATTGCTAGCACTTCTACACTAAATATTCATGTTTAATACAACTCAGATGTTTACATCTTGCATGAAAGAGATGATTATCCTTCCCAATCAGAAATGTCTAAGTAATTCCTGCCTTATACAGGAAAGGAGTTTTAAACTCCTAACGAATTCCAGTTTTTTATTGGTGATATCCCACTATGTCAGTCTGACACATGATCAGTTTATGAAGTAGGAAACTGAGACTTAAAAGGCAACAAAAAGATAACTGTATCCATGTTATTGAAAAAGATTTTCCATTGATTGTATTTTACCTAGCCTGAAGATCTGCCTCTGGCTGTACAACAAACAGCAAAGCTTGTGGACTTTGAGGCTACAAGCAACCCTGAGAACTCAGATCTCTGTTTTTCAGGAAAAAGGAGATCACTCGGCTGTTGGTATTTAAAGCACTTGAGACAAGTTTTGCTATTTAAGAATGGGCACCCCAATCGTCACTACAAAATTGAAAAAAATTGATTCTTAAATATCTACTATCAATGTCCCAGGGGAAAAAAAGCAACAAACAAGCATCTCTGATCTTGCAGTCTTGTCTAGAGATGTAAAGTAGATTTTCTAGCCCATTAAAATTTTGCTCAGATATTTTTAGTCTGAACTGGATGAATGCCATGATTTTTCTAATTTCTGGTAGAAACTAGCCAGAAGTTCCAAGGACACATAGTTTTGGAAACATCTAGCATGCAGTGTCTTCCCTAAAGGAAAGTTGTTATACACTCTGGCTATCCAGCTATCTGGTGCAATAGCTCTGTTAAACTGGCAGGCTTGTCTGGTTTATCTCTGTGAATGTCGTTTTCAACTGGCAGTAGGAGGTCCTGAAATCTTTCACCTCAAGTCCTGGGTGACCTCATTCAAGGAGAATTTGTAGCATGTCCATTGTCAAGCAAGAATTCTCTCTCATCAGAGATACAAAGCTTGAGGCTACTCCTGGATTTTTCAGATTCTGAATCCCAGTTCTGCCTCAAGTTAAATAGCCTGTAAAAAAATCAAAGAAGAAAAGTGGGAAAGAAAGCATGTCTTCATTCAGACTCAAGAGTCAGAGCCCAGGAATAGCAATGTTTACTTGGGCCCTGTCCTGAATCCAGGGTCCCTTGAGTTTTCAGAGTAAAACACTTTAATCCTGGAAAGTTGTTGAGGTTTTGGGGATTGGTTGGGTTTGATTTGTTGATATTTTGGTTCGTTGGTTAATTTTTAAAGTTCTGGGAAAATTTCCAGCTAGCCCCTCAGAATAGTGAACTAAATTTAGGTCATGCATGCCAGTCCTGTATTGACTAGAAGCCAATATTCCTTTGATATTCTGTACCTGTTGATATTCTGTACCTGTTGATATTCTGTAAATTCTCAGTTTCTCTGAACAGAAAATTGGTGTCCACCAGGGTATTACCAAATGCTTGACCTCAGTCAAGAGGATGGAAAAGAATGACTGAGAAGTAGCAATCAACCAAGTACTAGTGACTGCATTTCATACCAATCAGTTTATATATCTGGAACTTTAAAAGTACCAGTTTCCCAAAATGTAATGCATTGTTTCTGTAAGTGACAAGGACCATAAACTCAAAAGAAAAAATATTTGTGGAAACTGGCAACCAATTAGACAACCCATTAGAAATGAAGAAAGACAAGATTTCATAGACATAAAGAAATTATGCTGGGCAGAAAATAGCCTGATTGTAAGAAGGTGTTAGAACAGTGCTACAAAATAGAAGACAAAATAAAACAAGATTTCTGATGAATTGTAAAAATTAAAGACAATGAATACAACTTAAAAGTTTAAAAATGTGTCTGGCTAACATGAAACTTAAAACCAGTTTCATACCAAGACAATCAGAAAACAGTTAAAGGACAAAGAATGAAACCACTAATTCCATTTCTAGATGCAGATGGTAAAAATCAAGGATCATCAATGCAAAACAGATAATACAGTCAGTAGATATTTCTATTCTGTATTTGGAACTAAGCTGCACCTGCCAAAGATTTATGGAATAGATTTACACTTTAAAACAATTTGAAATCTTACCTCCTGCAGTAGGGGGGAGAATAAAAGAGTATTTATTTCCTCCACCGCCCCCCAGAGCAACAACTAACTAACTCTCAAAAACATTAAAAGAGCTAACAGAGTACGACAAACCTTATAAGTTATTAGACTAGTATATGATTTATCTTTTAGTCTACTGCCAGATTGTACTTATTTCTGTTTTAGGAGAAGTTACTCTAAAGAAATTTTATTGAGAACTACAAACCATACTTATTTTATGATTCTATCTATCCCATCCATTGAGGGATATTTCTCAACATGTTGAGGGGTTGATGAGTCAGATAGGTCACTTTCATGAGCTTCTCTATATTTGAGCATCTTTCAGTAATTTTCATATAAATTTATTATTCTGTTCTAGGAATATTTTGGGATCGGGAGTGGGGGATTTTAATTTATTTGGTCTGAAGCTGGAGAATTTCCTACATCATTTCAGAGCTGAGACATTGAGTTCCATTGGCCAGTGGACTGTAACTAGTTAGCAGATGTCAGATCACAAACCTCTCTTATGAAAGTTGTGAAAGTGCTAAATTGGCAAAGATTGAGATGAAGTCACTGTATTTAATTGAAGCTCTGCCATAATATCTTAAAGTCCATGATCAAACATATCCCAATGCAGCTGCTCAAATATATTACTGCTTAGGCAGCAGTATGTTTTTATTGGATTCAGCCCATGTGAATACCCTTCCTAGGGGTAGCATTTTACACAGATTATATTAATTTCTTCCATGAGTTGTTAGGCTGGAAGTGAAGTCTCCTGTAGGAGAAATAACTATGATCCAGGATCACGGGTTCTATTTATTACATTTCACTCAGGAAAAAAATTTAAAATATGTTTATTGGATTACTGAATAAAATAAAAATCTTCAGAAATATCTATGCCACAGGAGCTTCCTCTCCATTTTCTAGTTATTTCAGCCAGAAATATCCTTGCTATGTTGTGCTTAGGTCCTGATCTTCTTATATTTTATAATAAAAGGATGTTCTTGCCATTGAGCCTCTATTCAGCATGAACTACTGCTAAACCTTATTTCCACTGTAAAAGGTTTCTTTTCATGCCTGCCTGCCATGTCCTTTTGAGCCACTGAGACGTACTTTGTAATCCCTCATGGCTCATGCTTTATCACCAGAAATAAAACTGAAATAGCTCTTCACCTATTCTTGTCCAATAAATTTGGCTGTATTTCGCTGAGGTAAAAAAATGGCAAGTTTTAGGTGAAGGCTCTATAATGAGAAGCCTAAGCTGGTAAAGCCATTTATATTCAGCTGTTAAAAGATTACAAAGAGCTCTTTTCATAATGAGTATAAAAATGAAATTAGACAGTGGGAGTGTCATGATCCGCACCTTGCACCCCACAGCTGCATTCACACATAGTTGTAATTTTTGTATCATGTCAGTCATATGTTTTATACAGTATGGTGTTATGTGCCACTGCTTCATCACAGATGAAGCATAGAAAGTTGTAGGGCTGAAGGAAATTAATATCTAAAGAAGAATTAAAGGGTTTAACTTGGGAAATGCTTATAGGAACTCTGTTGCTGGAGATATGATATTGTATAGTTATACTCTGAATATGGAATTAAACATAGATGCAGGAGACTTGCCTGAACATGGCCAGATTCCTGAGATGGGAATTTACCTCTAAGTTGAAACACTGCCAGCATGGATATGACTATGATCTACATGTAGGACTAGACTATGGGAAAACTGAAGGCAGTTATGCCTTTTCCAACTGTAAAAAATATGTGCTTTTCTGCAAAAAACTACTGTAAAGCAGAGAGCCATTTTGCTGCAGACAGGAATCTTATCAAATGCTTAAATACAACATTATATATAAGATGCCTTCATAAAATAATTGTGCTCAAATAAGCAAATATGATTTATTTTTTAAAAAGGCTAGGAGGACTTGGCACAAAAAAAATGTTGGTTAATTATTTAAAAAAGAAGTTATTTTATTATCTTAGCTACCATTGGAGAATGTGGCAAGTGTTATGATTTATCTGGTTTAATGTTTCATTTTCAGAACTTTCCAACAGAGCCCCTTCCTGCCCAACACATTCAGCTGAGGTTCCCCTGGGTCTTTTGTTTCATGGATACAATTGCTTCTCTGACGTGTGTGATGTCCCTGACCATAGGAAGCTTTGGCATGAGTAGGTACAATTCCTTCTGAAGCCTATGAGGTATCCACTGAAGCTGAGAGCTGGGTTTTACTCCTGAACTGTAATAGGACAAAAAGTCCCCCCTATAGTGCATCTGAGAACACATTACATCTTGAATCTTTGTTTGCCTTATAACTAGAAATTGTATTTGCACCTTGCTGTGAGTATGTTACCATGGCACAGGCATGTAATTGCAAAAGAAAACCTGAGGAGTGACTTCAAGTGCTATCTTCACTACTGTTTAACTTTGATGATTTTACATATGTTATTGCTTTCTCTCTATTAATTTTATCTTGTGTATTCGCCCTTGAATTTGACACTAATGTATACAACTTTTGTTGTGGTTTTTTGTCCCAGATGGGGAAAATCTTTGTTACAGAACAAGAAAAAACCCCCTACAATTTCTTAAAAAAATGTAACTTGGCTTTGATCCAGTCAAAAAAAAAAAAGCTGTTGTCATTATTAGAAAACCCAAGGGGATCATTAAATTTTCACTAGTGCCCAGATAAAAATATTTACTTTCTTCTCAAGTTGTTGTTTTAAATCTGTCTAAAATTTAAATTTAAATAAGATATGTCTGAAAAAAACTTGTTGAACTGATGTTTTATTTAGATATTCTTTATCTCTTACTGAAAAGTGATTCTTCCTATAAATTATACTTATGGGAAATAGTTTATTTTAGTCTCTGAGCTCTTTTGTCTTTAGGACATAGAGTAAACCCAGTAACAGTTCTCCTGCAAAATACCTGTTGCAACAGGACTGCCATTTATTATCTACTCAGCTACCTATCAGTACTTTCGGGATTTAAAAACATATTTCTAACTTTCATCATCATCATCATCATCATCATCATCATGGCTAGGCTTCGCGAACGAAGATCTGTGAAGGACTCTACCCACGCTTGCTACAAGCGCGCTGATGGCTAAAAAGGCCAATGCGAGATAGACACGTCCGGTTGCAAAAGGCACAGCAGAATGGCTCCCCAGGTGGTACTGAAAGGACACGGTTCTTTCTGCGTTGCCTTTTCTCCTCGAGAGTGATCCTGCGTGTATTTTCAAAAGATATTGCAGCATTGTGAATAGTGTGTCTCCAGGCCTCCCGATTGGAGGCCAGAGCAGACCAGTGATGGTGATTGATATGGCCAAGGCTGAGATGTTGTTTCAGGGAGTCCTTATATCTCTTCTTCGGGGCTCCTCTCTTGCGGCAGCCAGTGGCAAGTTCACCATAGAGCACAATCTTAGGGAGGCGGTAGGGGTTTAAAAGGGAATTAAACCACTGAAAATAGTTTAATGAAGCCATTAGACTTTCCATCTAGCGTTAGGAACTCAGCATTGTGCTTCAGAGAAAGTGACCTTAATATAAATTGGACCAGAAAGAATCAGAAATTCCCTGGAAACAAAAGATAGAAAGTAGGGGATTTCTTTCTTGCACGGCAAATTGCAACAAAAACCCTAAAACAGGCTAATAAATTTCACTAGATTAAACACAAACAACCAAACAACCAAAAAACCCAAACCAAAACAAAGTCCCCCAGCCCCAAAATAACTAACCAATAAATATAGAATACCTTGAATATTCTCAATACTAATTACTTACATTTTACCTGCAGAATATAACTATTGGCCTTTTTTTCCATTCTCTGCCTACAGCATCTCAGTTTTTTCTACAAATTTTTCAGGCTGCTGTTTGCAGATAATAATTTTTAGAACATCTTTGCTTCCCTGGTGCACAGCTTCTCCCAGTTGTGCTCTCCTGCCATTCTTCTGATGATCTTGAAGGCTCTGCACATATATTCCTATTCAGTGAAATTTTTTTCCTCAGTCTTGGAAATTTCCTTCAGCCCGTTAGCATGATAAGTTCAACTAGAAAGGTGGGATTTTATTTCATTGATTTGATAACATCAAAGTCAAGACTATGGACAATGGTACTATTCTTCTTTCTTCTCTACTTTTATCTTGAGATTTGTAGGGCTCTGCACTACAGTTCCAACATTGATCATAGATGTCTTCAATAAGTGTCATGGACAAGGCCGGTGAGTAATGTTCGGTTAGATGCCCATTATAAAACTAGTAGCATGGATTTTCATGTTTTCGTGTTTCAGTGCAGAAACTGAGTCTGTATGTTGTCACCAAAGAGCAGCTAGGTGGAAGAGAGATTTTAACAGTGGCTGCAGGGAGATTGTGTCTAAAAGATGTTTACCTCTTGTTTGATTTAACATCATACAAACATGTAATTCCTGCAAGAGGCAACAAGTTTTAATTAAATTACAGCATGGTGTAAACCCATGACTTCCAGTGATTTTCCATGTAAAGCTGAGGGCCTTAGAATGCAGGTCAGAAAATACTTTGCTTTTCCCTGCTATAGCTTGGTGTGGAAGGGCAATTGGAATAGAAAGGTCTTGTCTTGCTCCCGCCCCAGGGAGTTATTCTTGTTGCCTTGCCTTGGAGATGGATGTGATTAGGAATGTCCTATTTTATGAGCTGAGATCTTCTCCCTGTTTCAAGAGACAGTTTATTATTATGAAGAATGATAAAAAATGCACATTATTTTTCAACATGTAGAGCTCCACTGGAAAATAATTTGGCCATTATAGATAATTATTTTGGACGATGACACATTTCCAGAGATAATTCCATAATGCATGGATATTTCCCATAGGACATCTTTGAAAGTGCTTGGACTATTAGGTGATGAAGATACTTTACAGAACACACACTGTATATCATATTTCTTGGATAGCAAAATTAAGCCTCTTTTGTTCTTGCTGAATCAGCCATTAATACCTTTTAATAAGAGTTTTTGAGGAAAAGTCTTGTTTGAAATTGAATTGACAAATTTTGAGACAACACAGCGAAATCCTGCCTTTTATTTAAAAAAAATATATCTAACGTTATTTTCCAGAGGAAACCAAATACAAGTGTATTTGGTTATCATGTTCCACGTGATTGTTTTTCGTTATGGTCTTTGACAGCTAAAGGGATTTTTCTTTTGGTGATTACTATAGCCAAAGTTTGAAATAAATATTTTCAAATGAACAAGTATCTATTTTTATGTTAAAGTTCTTGTGTGGTCAAACCCTTCTCCTCAATAAACTTTGTTTAAATTTCTGTCACTTATTTATGCGCATTTTGAGCATTGGATCTCTGCAGGGTTGTCTTTGATGAAAAAAACTACAAACAACTCTCGGGTCTTATTTTTCATCATGGATTCTCCTCATACATGAGATGGACCCCTTTTTCCAAACAAATATTTACTAGAAATACATGTTAGAACAGCTCTTGTGAATATAAATGTGTTTTGAAAATTTTTTCTTTGATTTGGACAGAGTTAAACAACATTCTGTAAGTGAAAGAAACTGCCCCAATAGAAGCACAACATTTAGTCAGCGTGACTGGGGCTGAAGAAGCGTTTTTAAAAGGTACTTCCTAAATTAAAGTCCACTTTTCCTCCTGCCCCTGAGCAACCCAGGTCTGCCAGCAAAAATTGTCAGCTTAAACATTGCCTAACGTTAGTTCACACTGCGCTGTTTTGCTACTGTAAAAAATTTGCTATTTTGTAATATCTAACAGTTGTTTTAGTCTGATTACATTTATTAGTCAGAAGGTAGTGGTCTACCTGCAGTTTTCTAGATATACTTATTAGTTGCTTTATAACAATGCTGGTGGTGACCACTAAAGCTGACAAACTTCATTCAAGAAATCAATTAATTTCTTTTTGTTTACTGTTATCCAGTTATTTGGTTAAAACATAAAGAGCTGACTCTAATATTTCTAATATTTCTTACACTTCTGTAACCTTTAGGCTTTTACATGGATTTTTTTTTAAAAGGCTATGGATTTATTAATATTGATTTGAAAATTAGCATTTTTGTGGAAGGGTCCTGACTCTGCAAACGTTTTCAGAAGTTATCCAGCTTGCCTTGGCACTTAGCAGAGAAGTTAGCAGAGTTGTCTGATGTTGTCTCAGAACATCTGGGTTTTGCACCATATGACAACTGTCACATGGAAGCACTACATTTCCTTAAACGGGAATTTGGCTTTGTTTTAAAGAAGGCTTATTACAGAATTTATAGAAGATAATAAATATAAAAGGTCTTTACCACTTAGTATAAAAGATTCTGTATGGTTCATTTCAATGCATACATTTATTTTCTTGCTTGTTCTCAAGCGCTTTAAGAACAACAACCTTATGAACCTCCGTATTCAAAGATTAATTAGAATTTAAAAAAAAATCATTGACTGTCAAAGTTGTAAATTGTCCACTGAACTTTTCCACTTGTAATTAAAGTGTTTTAGGAATAACTGTTTTCAGGAGTCATGCAAAATAGTCATCAGAGCATGGTCAGAAAATGAGTTGTCTCAGTGACCTAGAGATGCTATCAGTAGGAGGGAACACACATTTTAATCTGAGACATATTGCCCAAGTCTAAATCTGAAGCCAGACTAGAAAGAACAAGTGAACAAAGAAATTCTAATGCAAGTTTCCTGGCAGATTCCCTTTTTCTGAAATGTCAGAACTGAATTGCACTTTTCTTACTTTCTCTCTCTGTGGTTTCTCTTTCTCCCTGCTCTCCAAATATGATAAGCCTCTACGTATAAAAAAGATGTACTAATTCAGGTCTGCTGCCCCTGAGATAGTGTCATGGTGTGTAAGGCCATGTACCTTCTCTGGAGGTAGGAAAAGTTGCTCAAACTCTCTTCAAATTTCTCTAGCTAAGAGAAAGGAATGAAATAGAATTTTTACTGTTCCCAGTGAGCAACATAATGGGATAATTGATATTTCAAAGGCAATCTGTATCAGTCCTGCAGTATTGCTTGCGGATATAGGAAACTGGATACTCAAAAACCATTGGAACTGAAAATGAGGGTGCAATATAACCAACCAGCAAAGGTGGTAAAACTTTACTTTCATTTAAATTAGAGAAAGGTTAGCCATGTTCTTGATTTGTTTAATAGGCATCTGGTTTTCATCTTTAAATTTCTCTTTTACTTTAAAAATAAGTTTAAAATGCCTCCTTTAGTGTATGTAGGAGGAAGGTTCTGGATTGCCTTAGGATCTCACACTGTTTTTTGCCTGTCTAGGATAAAAAAGGATTTCTCTGTTTGTTTGTTTGTTTGTTTGTTTGAGGATGACCTAAGATGTTTTTGGTTTTCTGTTTAAGCACTGGAACAGAAGTTTCTTCCAGACCTGCCCCACAGCTCCAGCCTTCTTTGTGTAACTTTAAACCAGAACAGAACTATGAGCCAGATTGTCTGGGCCCTATTCCCAAGAACAGCCCAATATTTTTTGAGTCTCTTCACATCAAACAAAACCAGTAACAAAAGAAAGATTTTTCTTTCCTTTTTAATTGCAATAAAGATAGAAGGAGGGTAAATTAAATAAGTGTATGTTGAAGAGCAAAAACTGTTAGGAGAGGTAAATAATCCTCCAAGTGTGTATAGAGTAGAAACAAGGTATTATAACAAAATGATATATTTTAAAATACAGTTTCTTTATGCTACTTGCTGACTTGAATTTCAGCTTCAGTGAGACTCAAGATCTTGCTAAAGAAATGTTTTTTTCCATGTAGTTTGTGACAGCAGAAAACAGCAGTATTAATGACAAGGAATAATTACAGAAATATCTCAGCATTTTTAATGTAAGAAAGGAAGCAAATCATGGTCATATGTATCTTTTGTCTTGCTTGGAATTATCTCTATCATGTTGGAAGTTTTTATTCGGAAGTCTGTGTTGACTCTCATGATTAGGGTCAGAAATCCTACAGCTGACAGGAAAGTGACCTATAAATAATGATCTATGATGGACTTGTCATATAGTCACTAAATGAAATATTCTAGTACCTGTTTCCTTTGTCTTGTTCCTCAGTTTCCGTCTTGTTTAAGGTTATTCCTTTTGTCATATCCCTCTAGTTATCTGGTAAGAGTGGGCTTTTTTTTTGTCTTGTAAATGTATTCCATTTTCACCAGAAAAGTACAACTGGATATATTATCGGAATTAATTTTGTGAACTAGAACTCCACTTGAATACAATTGGATGCAGTTAATATCAGATTTCCAAGTGAGAGATAAAAAATGGGGTTTTTTGAAAGTAAGGTTTATAAATACATGGATACAAATACATTATAAAATAGAATTAGAAGGAGTTGCTTACAAAGCAGTATGAATTCTGGAGTTTTGAGCAAATGAAAATGTTAGAATTTAGTAAGGATATAAATGTGCAGCACATCCAATACACTACAGTAATAACTTGCACACCATAGTAATAGTTGTAGAAAATCAGCAAGCTCATGGTAACAGCCCATGTACACTCTCTTAGTCAATAAAAACCAACAGTTTTTCAGCAAGTAATAAATTATTTTATTTCATTTGCTAACAGTGCATATTATGTAGCTGATGCTCTCTGACTTTATACCCCAGCTTTCTGCATGTAACTTGTGTGATCATGTCTCTAATGATAGGAATCTGGTGCTTCTATTGATACTTCTAATTGATAATTGCAAAAAGGATCTGTGCCAAAAGTCTGTCTCCAAAAAGGGGACATTCTTATTATCGGGGTGGAGAAAGATGTTAGGAGAAAGAAATCCTAGCATCACTACAGTACATGTGATTTTTTTCCATTGAATTCACTGAATCCAGGATTTCACCCTAGACTTGTAGTTCACATCTCCCTTGTTTACTCTGAGTAATAAGGCAAACATAAACACCTATGCCAAATGTGCTCGGTTAACATGCTTTCAACAAGCCTGCCAAGAGTGAACTCCGCTTGCAACACAGTTCAGTAAGAATTATACACATCGTATTTGCAGTTGACACTGCTAAAGGGTCTACAGTAGAACACCACATGAAACAAGAACTATAAAAACGGAGGTTTGTGCCACCTATATTTTCGCAAAACTTGCAGAAAATTTAAGTTGGCGAATAAATTAAGGTGGGCTTAATGAAAAGTAATCTCAGTTGTTTTGGCCTTTGTTTTGGTTTATAAGCTTATGTCATCTACAAGAATAGTTGGTATGACAGCAAGACCCTCATTGTTGTATCTGCCAGTCTCACTTTCCCTCCTTTTTGAAGCAAAGTTGATTTACTAGAGGAAAAGGAATAATAAATATGTCTAAATGGCTTAATAGACCAGATACTTCCACTTAATATTATGCTTGGTTGATGGAATAAATCACAGTACTTTTTTTTTGTTTCCAGTAGAACCTCAAGGATTACTTTTCTCTCATTTATAATACAGCTCCCTATGTTTGAGTTACTGAATACGTACACCGTTCACTTATATTGAATTAAAAGTTTTCAATCTACATCATTTTTTGTTGACCTCCAGTAGAAAATATGCTGTGATCTGTGCTGTTAATAACCATTACAAGTAATAACCATTACTTGTAATGTCTCTGAAACAACTGGAGTGATTAACATAGGTCTTTGAAGACTATTCATGTATGCAAACTATACTTATGATTTAATTTTCTTTAGCAAGGTTGCACACCTGCTCATTAAAATGTCACTTGTTGGCTGAGCTGGAAATGATGTTTTTCAACTGCAGAGCTGCAGTTCTTCTGCTCATCTGTCTAGTCACACACTAACCGCAAAAAAAGAGGCATAATAGTTCGTAACTGGAGATGGAGCTATTCCACTCTTACTTCCCTTTTGTTTAGCAAGCTTTGAGAGATGAGGAGATACATCAATAGACAGGGAAAGGCATGCTTACAAAACAGTCTTGGAAGAAAGATAGTACGATAGCTGAAAGATAGTTGATAGAAACACAAGGTAGCTGTTATGAACAGAGTGGCCATAAATGCGTACAATAAGGAAACTAGTGGTTTCACACTCGTACTGCAAGAGTTTGCTTTAATGGCCCTAATTGTATTGGGTGAAGTCAGCTGGATTTCAGTGAAACTCTTCATAGTGGGCCCTATTTACGTACTTATTTTCATTAAAAGGGTGTAGATTCCACATTATAATCTGGATGGTCTGAATAACATGTAGAGTACTCAGAAGATTATTAATATTGAAATAAGTTATGATCACTCTGTGATGGCAAAAGAATGACAGCACATGAATATTCCCAATGCACCAAGAGCTTCCTTTCAGACTGTTCAGGTGTCCTAGGCAACTAAAGGAGTCCACTGCATTCAGTACCTGATTTCTAACTCCTCATCCTTGTGTAAAGCAAAACTCTTAACAATATGGCAACCACCTTGCTATAGCGAAAGCATCCTAAATTTATAGCTTCTCATCCAGGCAGCTGGATCATATTAAGAGTATATAATGAATATATAATGAATAGCATATAGCAAATTAAGAGCCCATAACGAAATATGCATGCAGTGCATGCATAATTTAATCTGTAAAAAGCCCTTTACCTAAACAATAATACATGGAAATAAAGCCTTTGGATTTATCACTGTTTACCTACTTGAGAAGAATCCAGCTTTCAGGATAGTAGCAAGCAATTAATTAATTTAGGATATTTGTATAAGCTCAGGACCCGAAATTAGATAGGAGTCCTTTGCTTGTTGTCCATCTGTTAGTAAACGACACACTGTTTTTTCTTTTCAAAATGATGGCTGGCCATTTCCTCATTTGCTTATCTGCAATTGTAACCTTTTATAAAAGGATTCAAAAATCCCTGTTTTGTATGCTTAGCTAAGAAATATGAGATCCTGAGCCACTTCTCAGACTCCTTTAAAACCACATCTAGCAAGCTGTTAGAGACAAGTGACACACCAGAAATTGGTAGATTTTTAATGATGCAGGAAATAGATTGATTTGATTTCTTAGTCTTAGAATTTCAGAGTTTGTTTGCAAAAAAAGCAGATGTGAGTTTCAATGTGGACTCAGTACAAAAGATTCAAAATGCTTTGCCTTTTTAGCAAGACAATTTTAACAGATTATTTTCTGATTAATTTACAGCACTTGCCAAAGCTTTTGCATATTTCTTCAGTTCCAATATATTTGACTGAATAGTAGCCTGCAGAAGATCGTCAAATAAACACATATTTCAAACAAGAGCAGGGGGAAATGTAATTTTCCACCCACTAACAGGCTGACCATATATTCAGAAGTGTATTTGGCAGGAGCTTGATTCAACAAGTTATGAATAGCCATTGCATGCTGTTTTACTATATCCCCTACGCAGGTCTGCATCGAGGACCTCCCAGTTCTACAATTGCAAGGGGGACCTAAATTCCGGGATTGTAGGAGTCCAATATTTGAGTTCATCAGGAGAACTACAAAGCTAGCAATGGCCAAGGAAGAAACAGAACTTTAATCAAGACTGAATTAATGATGATGTGATGATTTGAAATCCAACTTGAAAAATAAAACAATAGCAGATCTGGCCCTATATGGTCTGATATTGCCACCCAGCCTGAATTACTGTTGACAGCTCATATCTTTATTGCACCAACATGCCTTATTGCTGTCATTGTGCCAGAGGTTTGATACTTCTGAAATCTGAATGGGGAAGGAAAGTAGATAATATCTGAAAATAAACAATAAAATGGAAACTTCTGAGGCAAAGGCTTGTTTACCACATCTTCAGAGGAGGAGCTGGAGGTTGCTGAGTATGAATGTCATAAGAATTATATGGTGCTATTAATACTCAGCAATTTCTTTCTGTAAATCTGTACAATGAAATTGAGCATGAAAAAGGAGATTGAATTCCAATTACCTCTTGTGGCAGAAACCCAAGTCCACATAGGAATTGATCTAGGAAAAAAAAAAAAACAAACACATAACCAAACCACTGGAAAGTCTTCCACTGATTCCAATTGGATTTGAAACAGACCTGCAAGTCAGCTGCATTGGAGACAGAGGCATAACAGAGCCTAACAGAGTTCTGTATTCTCCAGATAATGGCCAAAGCAAAACAGTGTAACAGTAACGGCTTCAGACAGGTATAATTTAAACCAAAGGAGTGATCTTCCATATTATTTTTTGCCTTTCAACATTCATTGAATCACAGAATCACAGAATGAGTAAGGTTGGAACGGGCTACAGTGGGTCATCTGGACCAACCTCCCTCCTCAAGCAGGGTCATTCGAAAACACATGGCACAGGATTGCGTCCAGACGGTTCTGAATATCTGCAGTGAGGGAGACTCCACAACCTCTCTGAGCAATCCCTTCCAGTACATGGCCACCCACACACTAAAGTTCTTCCTCATATTTGGATGGAACATTAGAAACTGCTTTAATGTAGTAATATGATCTGATATAATATTAAAAAAACAATCCTTATATGCATGAACTTTTAATCTTAATGAAAATGGACAATGTGAGGATGCTGCTGGAGAGAAGCACCTGATGGAGATTTGAGCACAATGAATTGTAGGGTGTGGGTTCCTCTCAGTGATGGCATACTGCTTAGATACAAGACCAGCCCCTCTGCAACTTTGCTCAGTGGCATTTGAAATGACTTAATCTTGAGAACTGTTGTGAGTCTTTGTGAGCAGCATTGGTGTGTGCATACAGCCTCCCGTCATGGTGTTGCTCTGATATGTGCTGATGCCATTTCCTTTTAATGTTTTATGCCCTTTGTGGTATTTCAGTTTTTCTCTTCTGAAGGTACTGAAGGGTGCAATACTCATGGGTCTTATGGAGGATTTCAAATTGCAATCCTTAGTTCAACAGCATTTCAGGGGTAAGGATGATCTGCTGCTGCCTTTATTCCATTCTACTGCATGGTATCGCACAGAAAACTCCTACTCTGGCCACCAAAATCCACTGAAGGGCTCTTTTTCCCCCCTAACTTGAGCAGAAGTAGAAAAATATCAATTAGAAAGTGTATTGAGGCTTTCTGAGTAGAACGCCTGAATGGAGAGTGCAGTCCAAAAGAGACTGGGAGGAAAAAACGTAGTTATAAAGAATGTTGCAGAGAATAAAGTAACAGTACAATAGTATGTACCCATAGGCTGATTGCATTGAAACAAACAACTCATTAAAATTTCTAGAACCAGTTATACTCTTTGTAGTTCTTAATTTTAACACGCTTAGCAATGAAACTCATTTTGGCTCTCATCAGTTTAGTTTCTAGTTCAGTGCAAGGCCATCTCCAATCCTCATGCACTGTTAAAAGTACTTCTTTCCTTTAAAAAAAACTTCCATGAAATGGAAGTCTAAAGATTTAGGAACATCAGCACTATGCTGTTGACATTTGAGACTTTGACAATACAATAAAACAATTACGTTAGGTGGGGTTTCCTTTCTGGGTCAGAGATCTTGAGCACAACTTCTTCTATCCTGACAGCAGCTACTTAACATTCAAACCATACTAAGTGCAGGTAATGTATTAAAAACAATGACAAATCCATACAAAAATATTTTGGAAAAACAATGAACAGGCTTTAATTGCCTCAGCTGTGTTGCTCAAAAAATCCTCCAAATCTACTAAATCTAGATCTAGACGTGCCCTGGTCAGTTTTTTCAAGATTGCAGAACCAAGCTCATCAGTACTGTGTGCTTTATTTGTATTTCTATGGTAATACATAGTTCAATTCACGTGTTCGTGTATTTATGGTGCAAACATGTAATAGAATTCCAACTGGTGTGGCATACAGACACTTTAAAATTGAGCAAGCTATACTGAAATCAGGGAGAAGTGAGGTGTAACGTTATTAAGATAAGATAGCAGCAGAAGCCCAAATGAAAATTGCAAAAAAAACCTTTAAAAAATAATTTTCTTGTATTTATTTTCAAATTCTTTGTAGTGGCTTGATTTGCTTTATCGCCCTCCATGGCTCAAAAGAATGACATCTGTTCTACTGATAGCCTGCAAAGTGCACATCTGCTATCAGAATTTCATAGCAAATACCTTCTGCTTTCATCATGGCTTGCATGTTTATATATTTAAGGTGCTGTTTGGTTTTGAATATATAAACTCGTTGAATAAGAGATTTGTATATATACAAATCTTTGTATAAGATTTTGGTGTGACCTGGCTCTGGACTTCAGGTCTCCTACAGTCTTTCTCTCTCTAGTAATACCTATATTTGTATGTGTGTGTGTTTTCATAAATATATATATAATAAATTTACAAGCAAGTTGCCGAAGCTGAGTTGTAAGAAAATGTAAGTGAAATGAATTTAAGTTTGTTTTGCATCCTTAAAATAAGCTGGCTTCGGGCATATATGGAGCTTAAAGCCCGTGTCCTATTGAAATCTGACTCTTCTTCATCTACAGCAGGTGGTTCAAAAAAAAGCAACCCTTACTGTACTTTAGCTTTAGGCTGCCTATTTTCAGAGAGAGCCATAAACTTTGCAAAACAGATGGCTATACTGAGAGCTTGCCAGAAGCCTAGGGACCACACTTAGTCTAAATAAAATATGAACAAAATCACTATTTATTTCTACTCATGACACCTAACTGAATAACTGAACTAAACTGAACTGTTGTTGTTAAAGCCAACAGTGACGAGTTTTATTGTAAAAAACTGGGGGCAAGTGGTGATAACAGTCCTGGTTCAAGACTTTTTCAGGTGGTATCCTAGATAACCCTTTCTCAGTTAAAAAAAAAAAAAAAAAAAA
>VZRE01005071.1:144929-197830 GCA_013396775.1 Cephalopterus ornatus
GGAAAAAAATGGGATCTTAGTAGAAACCATTTAATCAAGCATGCTGGCAATGCATGCTTCGGTTCACTAAAGCAAGGAAATGGGATTTCCTGACATGGTGTGCCAGTACAAAATGCATTACAAGTTATTGAGGGAACCCCCTGGCCCACCCAGCGCCAGGAGACTCATTTAACAGTTTTGCTAACATGGTTTTCGGTGCAAGATACACTGTTTCTCTAAGTCATTAACCTCTGCTGTGTTCTGAATATACTGGATACAGGGAAAAATACACAGCAAGCAGCGGTGTATATACCAGCTATGACTAAGAACAACAGATTTTCCTTTATTCAGTGAGAGTCAAGTAAAAAATAGAAGATGCAGTCAGCAACCATTGCTTATTATAGCTTTCTGCTGACATTCAAATGAGGAAAAGTTTTTTTTATTTTGTCTTCAAACTTTGAGCTGTCCATCCAACCTTGAATATCACCAAGAAGAAATGCCACCTAAGTCTTACAGTCATATACATCAGAACATAACATATTGTAGCTGTAGTTCTTAACAGGTTTTTGAGCAGCTGCTGAAAGTGAAGGAATCAAATGTATATTAAACAAATGAAGCGATACAGATCAAAAAGTCTTCTCCTAGTAGGAGGCTGAGTACACTTTGTATGATACAGTGGGGATACTTTGTATCATGCATTACTCCTTCTGCTTTCCCCTCTTGTTCAAACAGCAGGACTTCAAGGCAAACAGCCAAGACAGATTCAGATCTTTGCTAAGGCTAATTCCCCGAGCCTGACATCCTTCCACAGGCACCAGGCTATATGTTTGCAGAATTGAGCTTGATTGACACTTCAGTGTGATGAAGCATAAACTCAATATTTGGATGTTATGTTTACTGCTTGCATGAAAAAAATGTTTCTTCTGAGCTGCATGAAGCCTCATGTGCAGCCTGACCTAGGGATGACCTTAGGAGCTGACAGTAGAGGTTTCTGGTTAGTTCAGTGAAGGAATCTGTCTGTAGGGTGAAGCCTGGGCTCCCATGCAAAGTACTGTCAGAAGAGGCGATCTTTATTGAGCTCTTTCTTTACTTTTGAAATCCATGTGTAGAAATTTGTCTTTTAATGACTGATGGGATTTGCAAGGAATCCCATTGCAATCATCCAAAACATGTATGTAGTCCTGGCCTGCTAAAGCACTCATGGCTGCACTGGTGGAGCTGATGATAAGCTCCTGTTTTTGCAGTGTACCACACATCTTAGAGATGTGCTTTTTTCCCCTTGATATTATGAATGGTTCTCCTGAAGCCAAGATAAAATATCTGTGGGCGGTCTTCATAGTAGGTAGGTGCCTGATCCTGCATCAGAGAGCATTATTACTGAGTTGCTGAGAACTGATTATTCTGTAAGTTATCTTCTAGATTTTGCAATAATCTAGTATATAATAATTCCTGTCACAAGTGCTGTGACCCCTTAGGTCCCACTGCCCTTTAAGCTCTATAAGTTTTATTGTTAAGGGATTTCCAGCCCATCTCTATTCATTACCTTGGAAACATAAACAGTAACATTATTGAAAATGTCTAATAATGAATTTAGCCTGAGCACCCTACTGGGAGGTAGAGGACCATTATTATCTCCATTTTACAGTTGAAGAATAAGTTCCAGAGTTCAAAGCTGTCCGCCAGATCTCCTTCTGCCAAGTCTGTCCTGCCTATATCAATAGGCTATTAACTTGAATTCCTCTGCTGACCACCAATACAACAGAACCAATTGCAAGATAGGTGGTCTCATGTAATCAGATTCAAAACCTTTGAGGCTCACTCTAAATTAAAAGCAATGGTTTAAAACCTGCCCATAAACTCGCCAGCATTTGCTACAGGTTTCTGCAGCATCACTTTAATAGTCTCTCTCTGTGAAATACTACTTATTAGAAGGGAGAATGAAGCTGCTGATGTTTAACTTACCATATCATCTCTATATGCAGCCTCTTCGCATACCCCAGAGCAACAGTTTAACCTGACTGTGACAATTGCACTGAGAGCCATGTCCTTCTCACTCTTTCTCAACAGAGATGAAAAAGTCATGGATATCTCAGTTTTTCATGTAGTGATGGCTATGCTTATTTTAATCATTGAGAAACAAAGACACTGGCTTAAAGATAATGAGATTTTAAACAGCTACAACAGTTTCAATTCTATGAACCTCTCCATGTTTTGTATGAAGAGAGTTCATGTTTTTAAGTATTTCTTCAAGAACAAAAGAATTTCAGGTTGGGTGGTGTTCTTCAATAAAGGATAAAGTATTTGTATAATCTCTGGAATCCTGTTGCATGGATTTCAAGAAAACACCACAATTCTGCTAAAGCTGCAAGGTATGGAAAACCTCTCTTGCAAGCACCTTAAGCTCTGGAGGTGGTTGTCCCTGAAAAACAGACATTGCCAGTAGCATGAAATTTAGAAAATATATTATGGGGGAGAATGGAGCAAACCAAAGTCCCATTTCAGCTGAAGCTCTTTGGCAAAGTGTAAGACAAGTAAGGAAACTTCAAAGAAAGCTTGCTTCCATATGTTCAAGCGATGAAGGAAGTTACTGAAGGAAAACACTGAAGGTAATGTTGTTTTGTACAGTTTTAGTCTATTTAATACTCTTCTGTTAATTCAGGCAGATAGAATGAACTGTTAAGCTAGTAATATTATACTCTGGGTAAGGAAGCATAGTGGGATGTGGAAGAGATATTTGGAAAAAATTGAAAAGAAAAATTCTATTTGGAGCCTGTGCCCATGTGATAGCAAAGTGATTCAAAACGTAAAGCTGAACTAATATGGGACCAGACTGTTCAGCCTGGCAATGAACACTAGTTATAGAGGTCAAAGATCTGTAAAAATAAATGCACTGGGTGCAATTTGTAAGCTGGGTAATGTTCACCATGAACAAAAAGGACATACCACTTACTCAGATGAACATTTTCTAGCTGCAAGTGGATGCAGTTTCAATGAAAGCTGAGTTAAGTACCAACCAAAAGCTCATAGCCTTTCCCATAAAATAGTGTCTTTAATGTGACAGTGAAATACTAGAAAAGCCTCAAAAGAGACAGGTAGATTAAAATTCAGGACATAAGGAGGAAAACTCCCACTAGAAGAGCACATGAACCACTTATGACTAAGTTTAGCTTGAAAGACACATATAAAGGTGAAAGTAATAAGAGCATCTAGTATTGGGTTAGAAGTCCATAAAACATTTGATCTTACAGAAAGAGTGTTTGTGTTAGAGTGGAAAACAAATATGGTGACTGAAAAGCCTTTGATAGTGTTTTCTTGGGAAGAGAGTAATGATTAGGAATAGAACAGAAGTATTCAAGCTTTCCATGCATTAAGTTAGCGGGGGGAAATGAATTATGAAAATGTTAATAAGAAAGAGAAACATTTCTATGAAGGAAAGAATCAGGCATGTATAAGAGAAGGAGGGGAATTGAGGATAAGGTAAATGCCACTTACCTGTGTACCTTGATAAACCTGCAGATTTCTGGCAGGCACTACTTGAAGAAATGGCATCCATGCTTGTGCATGCATCCCTTCTTAGGTTTTTCAGTTTTTCACCTTGTCACTTGAACAACAAGGTGTTTCAAAAGGATTCACAGGAAAAAAAAAAGAATGAAATTCAAGGCACTAGGAAGCCAGTTTCTCAGTGACAGGAAAACCAAGTAAAGTGGTACAAAGAGGGATTATTTTGGAAGGAATTGCTGCATAAACAACAAATCCTGGGTGCACTTATAAGAAAAATTGAAACCATGAGTTGTGTACTTAACGCTGGCAAAAGACATGGATTGTCTAACCTAAAAAGGTTCAGTGGCAAACTATGCAAAAAAATTTTAAAAAGTCCTTACTGTACTTCCTCAAAAGAGTACCCTGAGTGTGCTACTTGGAATAGATATCTAGAGTACATGAGAAGCAATTATTAATAAAGAGTTTGAGAAATGAGAATTAATTAGGCTGCAGCCAGGAAGGATGTGGAATATAGCATAATCAACCTTATTCTATTACACTTGTGCTGGCAGGAAAAAGGCTTGAAGTGGGAGGCACTGGAAGTGCCTTGAAGTGGGAGGCACTGGACAGCCTTGGGAAACATGAAATTTGTCTCAAACTATTCCTTGCCTGAATCAACAGGTCTGAGCGTTTGTATACATGTGTCAGGATAGTCTATTGCAGCTATGGTCTTGCCTGTGGAGAAAACCATTGGTTAGGCCAAGTATTTATTTGAACTGTGCTCCTTTTAAACTCTATCTTAAATACTTGGCTGGGGGAATTTGAACTCCTGGTTAGGAGCCAGAGCATATCTGGAGTGGATAGGGGCTGGAGTGGATGGGACACGACTGAAACTTTGGGACAATGAGACAATTATTTTGCTTTTCTATAGAATAATTTACCAAGTTCATATACATTATAAGTGGGGCTGTATTTTTCTCCAGCTTTCTGCTGATGTAGCAGAAATGTGCCAGAATACTCTTGGATGGGCCTAGAAGCAGCAGGCCCAGATTTGTAACCCTGATCCATAGACAAATTGATTCTGGAGTAAAGGATTTCTGCTAGACAGGTACATGCTGCCTGAAATATCAGCATCTGCTATTTCAACATTTGGGGGGAAGAGTTGTTTCTATCCCAAGAGTTGTTTCCAGTCCTAAGGGATACCCAACAGAAGTAACGTGCTGAGCTGGGGATGGGTTGCTAGTTAGAAAAGTCGAGGAACTGTTGTCATTTCCTGTGTTTACAGAGCAGTATACCTTATATATGAATACTACATGAAATATAAGATGAGGAAGCTGATGGCACCGACTAGGAGCCAGAATTGCTGTTCTTGCTTCTCCATGGCAACATTTACACCAGTCCAGTGAACAAATGTTCATTAAAATATTGGAAACTTACCCCAGCAATTCAGTATTTTCATTACTTTATGCCAAATTCAGGGTAATAGTGGGTAACAGTGCATTCCCCTAACAACCATGCTGCCAGGTTCTCTGGTAGGAGCTTTTCTCAGTCTCTGCTGCAGGAGCTCTTTAAATGTGCTTTAAAGCTATAAAGACTGAGATATACACATGCCCAGGGTAGGCACCTGTTCAAGCGCCTTACAAGATGGCTAGTCACTTGGACATATTTTCAGTAGAGAACAAGAACACCTGTAACCACTGCACTTACCAGCGCAGGTCAAAGCAAGGCTCCCTCCTCCAGAAGTGAACACTGAATCCTTATCATCACCCACGTTTACTTTAGCTTCTCTTAACCAGTAGCTGGAGGGTTAGCATCTCTTCCTTTCTCTTCCATAAATCTAGTTTCTGTAAAAAGAAAGCTTTTCTAGCTGAAAATTTTCAATATATTAGATCCAAACTGATTAGTCTTTTGGGATGAACAAAACCAGATCTTCTTGGTAAATGAACCATTGGCCAAAGTTACCTGCGTAGATCTGTATGTGACATCTTACTTGTGTTTTCATTGCAAAGACAATAATTTTAACCTCCACCATATTGTTCCTGATGAGGTAAAGTCCCTTATTCATGTTGGGTGGCAATCACAGCCTGGCTTTCAGAACAGTTTCCTTGGAAGTTGTGCCTAGCAAATAAGAAATTCCTTCAAGCATTTGCAATCTAAAATGACAAACAAACCCCAAAAGCTGAGAATGCCAGTCTTTATTCTACTTGAACTCTACAATTTGTAGAGGCTGTAAGCCTCTGATTATAGCTATAAGCTATTCAGCTATAAGCCTGCTGATAACAGGGAACTTGGTGCACTGTAAAAGCTGTACTAGGAGAAATGACGATGCATACTGACAGATAATACAAAGTGAAAGGAATGGAAACCTCATGGGAGGAAATAAAGACATATGGATTCAAGAGCAGAGCTGAGAATTTGGCACTTGAGGCAAAGCCTAAATGGACTGTGAAAGTCTCCTATGGTAAAGGATGCAGCTGTTTCATGCTATCCACCTAATCTTCCATCTCCAGGAGCAAAAGATCTTTAATGAATGGTGCCAAACTTGTTCTTCTTGTCTTGCATGTGTTGAGCAACACTCATAACATGGAATTTATCCAACATTTCTCTTTCTGAATATCCTAAGTCAGTCTTCCTCAGACTTCCTGTGGTCTTTCTCTGGGGGGAAGTTGTCCATTCGCCAACCTTACCCTCACCAGAACAGCTATACACAGGTTAGGTCTAACAGTATCTCTTCTAGTTTTTAGATGGCAATTTAAAAAATATCCAACCATTGATAACGCATATTATGTCCTTCCTAACTGCTTCAAGATCTTCCATTTCCACAATAGAAATGCCAGATAAAACTGGACTTCAGATAAATCACTAACAGGACTACAGTTGGGCCACATAAAATATTCACCTCATTTTTTGATAGAGTGATTAAAGTAGAGTAATTCAAGATCAATATTTCCATGCAGCTAAGGGAGGGTACTCTTCACAATATTGGTAATACTTTGAGTATTCCTGCTGTTGTCAAGACAGAACATATGCAATAATGCATATGGTATTCTGATAACTAACAGGTTATTAATCAGAGATAAAGTATTGTCTGAAACCTAATAAGCGAAATGTACCATGTGTTCATGTCAGTAGATGCTAGTCTGAATTCTGTCTAAACTCTTGGTTAGTGCTTGGCTCAAAATGGGAAGAGGATGATGTTAAATGCAAATGTAGTTGCCTACAGCAAGTGGTTCTCCCTGAACTTTGAAACTTTACCCCTTTCTATTTTAATAATTTAAGTAGGAAAGAAAAAAGGCTCTTGACTGAGCTTGGATTTATCTAATGACTTATTCAGTGATGACATAGCATATACTATTAATACAGATTTTATTATTTTTACATCTAATTTATTGCTGCCCCATCTACTCTCTCTTTACCATGACCACACAGTCCAGATATGTTATATTTTATTTAAAAATAAGAATGTTGTTAATCAGAGATAGTCATCTCCATTTGTTTTCTTGCCTGGATAGGAAGGTAGCAAATTTTTTTGAGTAAATAGTACATTTATTTATCTTTCTAGTACTTGGAAAACTCCACATAATACATATAACACTAGTACCATTATTTGTGAAGACCCCCAGGGTCTGGAAAGACTATGGACACTGAACACTCATGATAGAACTAGCAGAACGTAAAACTCTATGTACTTTCAATGCTTTTTACAAGTCTGCTTGTTTTAAGAGGAGGGTTGGCCAGAAAACAAGAATTCTGTTTGGAAAACTATTTGAGGTTTAAAATATACAACGATTTTGCTGTGGAACATTCACATGACCTTTTAGAATTTCTTATAAGTATTGATTCATTCTGGCATAACACATTACTTGTGTAGAAAACATTTCCTCTAGTATATAGTAGTTTTCTATCTGTCTTACCATTGGTTTTTTATATAAAAATATATAATATGAGCATGATAGTATAGCTCTTACAGAACAGAAAAAATTGAGCCAGGTAGAAGTTGGAGTTTGAAGCCTGAATCATCCAGAACCCCTTCAAGTGGTTGAGCTATTAAGTGTTTTAGATAAGGCTCTCCTGAATTTGGCCAGCCAGTTCCTTCTGGACTGGAAAAAAAAGAAAAGCCAATAGTGCTGACATAGAAATCTGCATGTTGATTTGATAAATTGTCAATACTCAAAGAATTTTTAAAGCTTTTGATAAACCTGGCAGTGATTGTCTTCTGAAAAAATAGTTAAACAAGATTTAAGAAGTTGCTAGGTTTTTAATGATTTTTTTTTTTAAAGTCAATATCTTTTCCTTCCTGTTTAACATGACTTGAAAAATATGGAGGACATAATTCTTGTCCAAGCACAAGACTTGTAGTTACTACAATCCAAGACCAGAAATTAGATTAAACTATGCTTCTGAAGTTGGTGTGAAAGTACATCACCCAAGGCTTATAATATATTTTCCTTCCTTGCTACACTCAATGAAGATTTCTTTCTGATTGTTGCTTGGTTAAGTTTATTGCTGAGAGCATGAGGAAAGAAAAGAACTATTTAGAAATTATAACTGCATTAGCTTTATAGTTTATAGATCCTTGTAAACATGTTGTAAGCATTTAATATCTAAATTGCTGATGTCTTCTGAAAAATTCTCTCTCAAAAAAAAGTAAATTCTATTAGTCCTTAATTGTGGGTGTGGAATACTTTGCAGTTCTGGCTCTGACCTGAACTCCATTACACCTAGTGATACTCATGCACTGATATATGAATACACCCTCTCATCAGCATCCTATTTCTATTTGGCTCAGTTAACTCTTAGAAAAACAAATATTTCTAAACCAGCATAATTTTCCTTGGTTCTGGCATGAAACAGCTGAGCCACAGCATCTCATGATGTGAAAGTGCTCTGCTTTCCCTGCCTTTTCCATGTCAAGCATCAGTCTTCCACATGTTTTCGTGACACAGTCTTGTAGGAGTCAGCAGAGTGCTGTATAGACTTTGGCCCAAACAGCTGGATGACTGACTGAATCTGCTCACTGACTTCAAATCACATGTTATCAGTGAAACCTTTGCTGCTGTGTTTCCTTTCATTGTGTCCTTAGGCTGACCATTTCCTGTTCATGTCCTTTAAGCAGGGAATATGCAGAAGATCAGGGTCAGCCCCGACGCTGCAAACGCTTCACTTATGGTTTGGGAAGATAAAACTGTTAATAGGGTTTGAAAAAACATGAAAGTTGCCTACACTTCTTTTTTTCTAATCAGTCACAAAGAACTGATCAGAAAAATTGCCTACATCATCAATTTTTAGCCAATATTGAACTGATTTTTTTAAATGTGGTGTGTGTGTAGTTGCAGCTGGGCAAACGCTGGCTATTGCAATCTGTGGAGGAACCAGAATGTTTTTAAACGACCCTATACTGTAATCTAAGCCAAGTAAATATAATGATTCACCCTGGGAAGATAAATTATTGCTTGGAAAAATGCCAAAGCATTTTAATTTGTAACTCCAACATGTCTCTCTTGGAACCCATTGTGAAATGTCTGGGATACAAAGTATTTCCCAAATTGTTATATAACTTCATAATTCATTGTGGTTTTTTCCTCTTCCTCATCCAGCACATGCATACATATGCTTAATTTAGACAAAAAGTTTGCTTTAAATAGCCACCTGAAAACACCATGGGGAAAAGAATTACCTCAGTTGTGATTATCAGTAACATTCAAGATTTCAAGTTAGAGCTAGAGCAGGTGTCAGGGGGCTACTTGTCACCACAGCTTGGAAATGTGACAAATTGTCAGAGCTGGTTGGATGTCCTAGGCTGTTATTAGCCATCTGTTTGCAGCTCTGGGAGGGTCAGCTGCCTGGACTTGACCAATGCCACCCCTCAATTAGCGAATTTAGAATATCAGCCAATTTAGAGCTGATTTTATTTGCTGTTTATGAAAGGAAGATGCATCATACAGTGCTGGGCAGACTTGTTTCTGGGATTTTGTGGAAATTGTGGTATACAAGTTAGGATTCAACCGCCTGAGTCTCCGCTTAGCACAAAGTGGGTGTGAGTCTTTGCCTGTGTGCCCTGCTCTGAGTACCCTCACTTTCTGTAACTGAGACATCAGGACTTTCTGCTGTGTAGGAGAAGATTCTATTTGCTTGTTTATGTTTGTTGTATGTCATCCTTACAGTAACCAGACACAGGGTTACTCTTGCAAAGTCCCTCCTCAGCTCCTGGTGCTTTCAAGTGCTCATTTGTTCCCATAACTGATTGCAGAGAAGTCAGTCATTCCTCTGAAATTTGCAAGTTCAGTGGCTAAAAAAGATTAACATACTATTGTGTCCCATTCCTCTAGCAGACTGCTAAAGTTTCATCCTGATCCTAACATTTCAAGGACCAAATAAATGCTTGAAAATAGGACAGAAGAACTACATTTTGATAGCTCTAGCAGGCTTTCCCTTTTTTCTCTGAAAGATACTTGAAAACGCTCTGTAGCTAATTGGAGTTACTCTGCATGCCAAGGGAATTTCTGCTGAGGTAAGGATAAGGTTAAACAAAAATAAACTATTTTATTGTAATCTATACTTTGATAGATACCTAAAATATTTCCTGATATTCATTAGTATAGAAGAATATTAATAATTCCACTTATATTTTTAAAAATTACTTAGTGTACTAATGTGTCCTGGAAGAAATTATTGGCACAATTAAAATCCTAAAAAATCGTGTAAATATTTTACTATGCTAGAAGAGAAAAAAAATAAAATCCAGTACTTTCAATTCTCGCTATCTGTGCTATTTGTTTTTATCTTGGGAATACGTACGGGCAATGAAAATGATCTAATAAATTTAACCTTCTTCTATTGCTTATAACATACTTTCCCTATTAAGCAATAAAAGTCGACAGGAGCATGTACTGTGCCTTGGAACGCTGTTCAAACTCACTCTCACACCTCTTTGCTGTAATTGGCCAGCACTACAATTGAAAATAGTTATCATGAACTGAGTCTTTACTATCATCTCCTCCTTCTGTGATTATAGCCTTCAGAGTTCTCTCAGGGTAAACTAATGCAATATGAATTGACATGTGCCCCGTAATTTTGTTGGAAGATCAGGCAACAGAAAGTTCTTCTGTTTAGGAATTGTATAGGACACATTTCCAGAACAAGCCCAGATCACTCATTGTTCTTCTACTTGTACTACATTGCACCTCTGGACATCAGAGCTATAAAAGCTTCAGAAATCAATAAAGTAACAGTTTATGTATTTTGTATGTGATGTGTATCAAAATGTAACATGGGCAATTCTGACTATAGAGACAATAGTTCCATTGAAAGTTTCCACTAAGATCACAAAATAAATCATGAGCAGCTTGCACAGTTTAAAGAATGTTTAGCTAGAATTCAAGACCCTTAATTAAAGGTACCAAGGTTTTACTTTCACAGCGAATGGATTAGACTTTATTGTGTGTTCACATGCGGCTCTGCACACGTCCTACCTATTTTTCAGTGCAATTCTTGGTTTTGTGAAACTATGTGCAAGATTTGGTGATCTTTCTTAAGGGGTTGAATCACAAAGATTTCTTTGAAGTGGCACTTTTTTCCTCACTGAAGTTACTCAGTTCACAGCTTTCCAGCTTCTTTAGCATTCACAGAAACAGATGCTGGGAAATTTCCATTTGCCTGCACTATTAATGTGGTAACAGAGTGTGACTACCATGCTATTGCATGTCAAGTGAGCCAGGTTTTCCTTGGAAGGTAAGGTAAGCAAACGCAGCCCCAGCAGCTGAGTACCTGCTCTCAGCCCAGCACTCAGAACGTCTCGCTTTTCACTGGGATGAAGAGCAGAGAGGCAGAAGCTATTGCCCAAGGGGAGGAGATATGGGTCTGCACTTTGACCAGTGTTGGGTGAGGATAACTTTGGCAGCCAGTGGAGGAAGGAGGGAAGGGGCCAAGCCAGACTGACCTTGCAACTGCACTGTATTGTAGACATGCCACGCAAGTCTGAGCTGTCTGCTATATAACAGTGGCTGTTGTGATGACAGTTCTAGTCAGTGATGGTATTATGCAGAACTAGATGGAAAGGATAAAGAATAATATGTTAAGTTGATGTCCTAAAACACTGGAGTCATGATGACATGCTTAACTATGGGTTGAGTGGGTAGGTACTTTTGTTTTATATTTTCCCTGTGGCTTTACCTGTTTTCCAGTCCTACAAGGAAATTAATTTCAGAAACATTTATGTTCACACTAACTGATCTTTTTTATTTTTTTGAAAAAGAAAAAGATGATAGTTCAGAAAAGTGAAAATGGAACTTTTTAATTATTTTAATATTCAACCTTCTTGTTGTTAGTTATATTTATTATGGGTTGTGGCATAAGTGTGGAAGTACACTTACAATCAGTATGACTAATCAGAACTATAATTGGATTTTTTTTTATTGATTTCTAAATTAAGGATACAAAGTTGGTTTTTTTCTACTCTTCTATTAGTGCCATTCATATATTAATGAACCTATTATACTGTGAATAATCCCAAGGGGTTGGAAATAGAAAATTAATATGTAAGAACAGAGGTGGGAGGGGTAAGTTCCTCTTACGTGTGTGTACGTATGTTAAACACGGTGTCTTTCATTTAAAAAGACAAATTAAAAAAGTGGGGTTTTTTTTTGTTGTTATGCAGTAAGTAGAAGTTTATCTGGTTTTAAATCTGTTTAGTAAAAGATTTGGCTTAATTGAAGCAAGGAGTGTCCAAAGTCTTCTTTTCTCTGTTGAAGGATAACTAATTTGTAATGCACTCTCCCCTCAAAGGGAGCAGATTTATATTTCCTAGTAATAGCGGAATGTCTGGACCACAGAATGAGTCTTACAAACCCTGTTTTGAAGAAATTTCTGCCAGTTCTAGATTGTCACAGTAATGTTTCTTTTTCCTTCTGTTTTTCATGCATTATTTGGGAGGACCACACAGCACAGGGAACAGTGGTGTACCATAACTGCCACTTAAA
Source organism: Cephalopterus ornatus (assembly GCA_013396775.1). NCBI lineage: Eukaryota > Metazoa > Chordata > Aves > Passeriformes > Cotingidae > Cephalopterus > Cephalopterus ornatus. The sequence continues at coordinate 157,367 of VZRE01005071.1, forward strand.
TAACTGCAGTCTGAGCAACTGTAAGCATAAGGAAATGGAAGGTATTCAGATTGGAATTATTGAGGATTTACCCCTCAAAGGCTGCATAAATGTTCATGTTTGCTTTCATTTTAGTCATAGTGGGTTTCCTGTTTCTGCTGTGATCCAGTATCGTAACTGGAGGGATACTCATTGGGTACTACTGGTCACTGGTTAGGCTTGAGTGTTATCCAAATACAGCCAGTTAAGTACCTGTCGCAACTTGCTCTTTTTATGTGCCAAAAGCACAGCTTGATCTTCTAGGAGTCCATAAATATAAATATCAACCTTTAAGGCTTTTAATCTGAGTTCAGGGTTTTTATAGAGTAAAACAAATTTTCTTTGGAAACTTGGTCATACAATTTCAAATCTAAGTGTGAGGCACCTTTCTCGAGAAGAGCTAAGTTTGATTATTAAAAATAATAAAGACTCTGTCAATCAAATACAGCATGCTAGAAATCAATGAAAAACAAAAAATATAACAGTGTCAAACCATGCCAAAAGTGTTAAGCACTAATTAGCTTAATTTCTATATTACAACATTAATTGCAACCTGGATTATCTGTGGTGTAGGGCTGAACAAATATTAAACATGGTATTAATACGAAATCTCTGCTGGGAACTTATTTGGCTTTTTATTATTTTTAACTGGAAATTTACAGGAGTATAAAAGCAAAGAGTAGAAAGTCACATCTTGTAATTGCATTTTCTGTTTCAAATAAGATCCATATTAAAGGTTTCAAAGTTTATTATCATATGTTAATAATTTGAACTCTAAATATGGATTGACCATAGTGTAATAGAATAAATCAGTGAACAAAGAAAATAAAGTAGTATAAACGTCTCCATGTGGTGACTATGCTTACAAGGCTATTTACATATGAATAGGTCTATCTGTATGCAAAAACATACCTTGAGCTGCGCAAATTATTCAAAAGTGCATTTTATGAATTGAACCTCATTACTCTAAACGATATCGATCCAAAGGCACTTTATTGTGCATTTTGCTCTTATACCCTTGTACATAAATATATATATAAATGGTTATATTTAACAACCATTGCATATGGCAATTAAGCCCTTAAGCACTGATAGCACTTCAGATCAACATATATATTTCAGAGCTATGTGTGCTGTACTACTCTTGCATGATGAGGAAGCAGTTTCTGTCTTTTCATGAACTTGAGCTGAGGCATTCTCTTTATTCAAACATGCAGTCTTTTATTCTCCTTTTGTAGCTTAATTACATACTTCAGTCTTCTCCCCAAATATCTAATTTCATTGAAATTGTTTGTAATTTGAACTTGACATATGCAGATATATTGGGGAAAATACACTGAATGTTTGGACTTGTTAGTGAGCTGGAAAACTGATGTCAAATTTATCTTTTGAAAAGTGTGAATTGTGAATTTAAAGTGTAAAAAGGATGGATTAAATTCTCTAGTTAATTCAAGTCCCTTGAACCAGTTCCAGTCATCTTGTCATTTTTTAAATCTTTGCTAAGTTTAAAAGGTTTTCATAAAGAAATGCACCGGGCAGATTTTGCTGAAACTGTCTATAGCAGCAGCTGCTTTTCCTTTATGAATTATCTGTAAAGACAGACACATTTGGGAGCTTTCAACAGAGGAGAAAACATATTACTTGCTATAGTGGCAAGTTTTCCATTTCACTATGTAGCAACACTTAAGGGTCATCCTGTCCCCTCCCAGAGATATATTTGCACAAGAATTGTTTAAATGCAAAATAATAGGACAGGGAATTCTGTATTCCTACTTTGTCTGACTGCGATGTAGCAGATGAAATAAGAGTGTACTGGGTGACTAGCTGACTCTCTCTGGAGACAGGAAATAGTCTCTGGACCAGTTATGGTTTATAGGCCACAAACTACCAGATAAAGGATGTGTTTAAGTTGTTCATTTCAGCTAAGATTTAAGATTTCTATCAAACTGTTTCAGCTAACTGCTTGTTGCCTAATATTTGTGGTCAGTGACCAGATGACTAAAGAAGAGAAATCAGAGGTTTGAGAAAGCCCTAATGAACATTCCTAGGCGTGAGCCTTTGTACAAGTACTCATGAGATTTCTTGTTTTCTGCAAGCATTTTGGCTAAAAAAATACTCACATGTTTTCTGAAAATAAATACAAAAGGTCATAAATACCACTGAGGTGAATTCATCGTTTTACTGTAATACATATCTCTGAGTACTTCGCAGTATTCACCCATGTCTGAAGAGTAACAAGGGAATCCTAGGAATGCAAATGTTCTTTATCAGCAGGGAAACTAGCAACAAAATATATCTATTGTACACAGGATCATGCCTCTAGATCTGAATCTGCCACGTATGCAAAAACACAGAATAAAAGTAAAGTCGTTGAAGTCAAATTTTGTTATGCCTGGGAAAGGCTGAAGTAAAACAACATTAAAAGTAAATTGCATTTAAATGTGCAAAAAACCTGCTGTATAGACTGCTAAATGCTACTAAGGGACTGGATGTGTTACAGCTGCAGATGTTGATTTGTAATACTAGGTCATGCAAATGTTTTTCTAGGGACAAATACACTACAGAACTAAAATATGACTAAATTTTAAAAAGTGTGATATAATACAGTTATCATTTATCGAAGGTAAAAAGCCTTGACTGCAAGGAAAATCATTAGAGAGGAATTCTTTACCTAACCTTGCTGATGTATGTGATCTTCAAAAATTATCTCCATAAATTTAATTTTAATAGAACTGTTGCTGTTGACTAGTTCCTACTTATATTTTAAATGATTCATCACAGTCTTGCAAGCAGAGCAGGCAAATAGGAGCTCTGGGGACTTCCTGGAGCTCATTGACTAAACACTGAACACCCAGTTTTTCTTCATTCTGTCAGATGTTTTGTGCAGACTGCTGAGCTGCTTCTAAAAATTAAATTAAATGGAAATTTCAGAGGCCCCATAGTTTTCAGAATGAACTCACTTTTCATAGGAGGCTGTTAATACATTTACGTATCATCCTTTTGTCTGTAAATGTCTTCTTTTTTTCTCTTTTTCAAAAAGAAATGAAAATGTAGCAATTAATCAAAAGAACTGACTTAGTTTATGGAGGTGCAGAATACTGTTGCCCTTGCATCCATAATAAATGAGAAGTTCGTAAGATTCTTTATAAACCTTTCTAATGAAAGCAGAGCAAATTAGAATTTGTAGAAAATATTCGACATGATGTACAAAATGGGAATTCCACAGCATTATGTGGAAGCAAGGATGTTATGGACAGAAATTATTATTCTTAGAAAAAACCAGTTGTTGAATTTTTCAAAAACTGACATATTATGTCATTCTGTCAGCTGCAGCAATATATTGGCCATGGATGCATTTTCTGAATCGCTCCTTAAAATGTACATTGAGTTGGAAAAAGTGAAAATTAAAATCATCAGGGTGAAATGGAGAAAATGATTTACACCTTGTATTCAGATAAGAGCAAAATAACCATTTCCCTTTGACATTCTTACTTTTTTTGTTACTCTACTTGTAGCCTGGGACACTCTTCTTTGAACACCATTTTAACACTACTTAGTATGTCCTTCAATGCATGCACTTATTGATATCAAAAGTTCATTGTTCTAGAAACATTTTATTAGGATTCATAGCCTTTGAACTTTATATTATCTGCCAAAACAAAATGACAATCAAAAAATTCTGCCCCCCTTTTTTGCTGTCCTTCCACTTTTTTTCAACTTCCTTGCTTTTCATTATTAGTGTTACTCTGAAATGACTATCACAGTGGAACATAAACAAAAGATTAGGTATCTCATCTGGATTAGCTTCACAGCCTCTCTCCTTTTCACCCCCAAAACTCAATGAGCTGCTAAAATATGGTATCAGCTGAGTTTTCTTTGGCCAGCTTGGTTCACTTGACTTGACACTAGCAAGATCAGACTGCTGCAGACTGTCAGCATAAGGGATATCCTTTGAAAAACAGAAGTTTTTCTTCTTTAGGGTCAGACTTTTTTCCTAACTCCTTTCTCCTTTGTATTTTGGATTCCCCTTCTCATCTTCACAGAAGGAAAATATGTCTTTATATGACTGCAGTTGCCCTCACAGTGTTGCTCTATAAGACAGCAATTATATATTGAACACCTCATCAGAAATTACAAATCTATTTCAAAGATAAAAAGCATGTAATGTTTTTTCAGTATTTTAGAATTCATGTCTCAAAATCAAGAATTTTTTCATTTTTAGTGTGCAGTTGTTTAAGCAACCGAAAGATAATTTCTGAAAGTTATGCTAGTTTCAGATTCTGATATTAGGATTACTTTTTTGTAAACTTCATTATAAAAAGGAAAAACTAAATAATTTTGAAATATTACCCTGCTAATAAAGCTAAAAATGTGTGCATGGAAAAGCTGTTCTCAGTGGAAGACTGCACTTTAATAGGGGAACATGATATGTGTCACTCTTTACATCCACATTCAGAAAAAAATTGCATGGTTAATGATTATACTTGCTGTGATAATGACAAGTACAGTAAAGTTCTGTCCCTCCATTGAGTATACCATCTTCTCCCTTTATAAATGTGTGTCTAAATATTCTGCTTGGTCCAGAGGGCATCATGAATTCTGAACAGGGTATGGTTTTTCATTTGATTCATTCCTTCTGCTCGTGCAATGGCACTGATATCAAAGGATTTTAGGGAAGAACTTAGTTTATGGAAGCTGACTGCGATGAAGGTTTTCAAACCTCTTGCACAAGTCTTGAGAGGAATTATGACCTAGTAATTTTTTTTTTTCTTAATTAATCTGGAAATCAAACTGTGCCTGAACAGCTCAGAACTGTGTAATGGTAAGATATGAGACTTGTTGAAACGGAGATAGTGCTAGAGTTCACAAATTCAGGGTTAGAAGAATCCAAATTAGAAATGGAGATTGAATGGCTTTTGCTGCTTTAGGCAATTCACATAGAGTTCATGCAGCTGAGCAGATTGAGTAGGAATCCAGTGGCATTACTGAAAATAGAATATTTTTGGTTGAGCTTTCCTGGATAAACACAGATAACCATTTCTATTTAGTGCTATTTTCATTATTATTCTGAAAGATATACTAGCTTTTATTGAATGCTTTGCAACTCTGTGGGAGAATGATTTGGATACAAAAGGAAGACCTATATATAAGCATGTAGCCTGAGAAGCTCAGCAGGGTGTCAAAGGATAAGCTGACTCCCTAATAAGTGAGGGACATGAATTTTATAGCTGTTATGTCTATGAAATCTCTTCAGTGAACTGTGTATGACACTATCATGTAATGGTTATAAAATATTCAAGTTCTAGTCTTCGGAAATGCTAGAGTTTACTGAAAATTAACTTAAAAATAGAAGATGTTTTAGATTAGTAGATAGCAAGATAGCTGGAAACAATATTGCTACAAAAGAAATTTTAATCATAGAAACATAATACAAAAAACTGTAATATATACATATAGGAAAATATGTTTATACTTTCTGGGTTTATATGTCTTGTGTTATGCAATTCCAAAGGCAATGTTAGATGATCCCGGTTTTTGCTTATAGGACACTTTTTTTCATTTATAATGACATTTACAAGAGATATTATCAGTTCTTAGGTATGAGGTTTGGTGATCGTGGGCTTAAGTTATTATATTTTACAGTATATAAAATTACAGTGAGTTGCAATTAGGGAACAAGCTCCTACTTCTGACTGCTTTCTGCAACACTGCTCTAACAGTGTCACTTTGTGACAAATTTATATGCAGGAAGAAAATTGGGCAAAAGCTAATTGCTACTCATCATCATGGCTAGGCTTCGCGACAAGGGCTCCTGCCTCAAGCCACAGCATTAACAGGCAGATACTAGTGGTCATCTTGCAAATGACTTGTTCTAGCCCCTCGTTCTAGCTCTTGATCCTTCATCCATAGCCCCATTCATTGGATCCATTATTTGTGTCCTGCTCCTGCTGTGGACCACCTGGGCCGGCTTTGCTTCAGGCATATGTACACTTTCCAGTTATTCTTAGTTCTGTGCCTATTTCTCCTCTTGCCTGCCTTCGGGTTGTGTTTTTGACTTGCTCTTCTGGGACACATGGACTTCCTCCTTTATCCTCTGACAGTAACCTTGTTTTGCCTTCTCACTCCAGTTTTACACCTTAGTTATCTGTGCATATAGTGTCTAAGTCTTCAGTTACCTGTAATCCAGTGCATGCTTAGCTGGTAGGCCTACCTGACTATGTGCCACTGTGAAAAGCCCTGTCCTCTCAGTAACTGTCAAAGCTAATCTTGATCTCGCTCCTCACTGGCTCATCCTCACAGTAAAAGACACTTTTTCACAGGTAGTTAATACATGATGGGAGTCACACAGACCAACTTTGAATTCATTTTTCTCAAATAAAACAACAACAACAAAAAATTGCTCTGTTTCATCAAAGTTGGTGCTCAACCTGACCACAGAAAGGAACTGGAACCAGGCATTCCACTCTACTCAGTATTAAAAATCCTCACGTTGCACAGGCAGAGGTACTTCTCTGCACAATATGTGTCTTTGCGATCAGGAATTTCCATAACTTTAAAAATAATTTAAAAATGCATTTTCATATTAAATTTGCTGCCAAAACTTGTATTAGAGATGCTTGTTTTCCTTTATGCAGGCTTTCCAGACACATCTTTCTCTTTTTGAGATAACTAACACTGGGTGTGAACTGCAAGTGTATAATGAGAGTTGCATTTTGCTAGTCATATCATTATAGTTAATCCAATAAACACTGAAGCGGCTTGATTCAATCACAGTATACTGCTTACACAGTAACCAGCACTTTCAGGGAATAATATATTTTGAAGAGATTCTTTCTATTCAGTGTGTCCTCTGAAGAGGCAGCCCACTGAACCAACGGTTGCTAACATAACATACCTCTCAGTTTTAATTTCTTTTTATGATGGAGTTTATTTTATGATTAGTGGGTGGTATCTCTGCCCACAGTGGGGGAGTTGGAACTTAATGATCTTTAAAGTCCCTTCAACCCAGGCTATTCTGTGATTCTATATGATTCTGTGATTTTTTTTGTTTTAAAACTTTTTAAAGTTACTGTGAAGTGCAGAGACGCATGCACACATATGTAAAACATTCATAGGTTTGCAGACTGAGTGACTGGTAATAGGGGTAGCAAATCTCTGTCTTCTATTCTGCTGCTTCTTATTCTGATCCTGGAAATGAACTTCAAGAGAAGAAAAAACCCTGCTGTGAGTCAGCAGCTATGGTGTGATAGTCACATCTACCTTTCAGTTGGACAAGAACTGAAGAAAGTAATACGCTAATTTTTAACACGTTCAACTTGGAACTTCACTAGTAAGCCAAACACATTCATTTCTATTGCCCATAACAGAGAATGAAGCCCTGGCATATCAGCAGTTGCATCCTAGAACAACTCAAAGTAGTATTTTGGATTCTTTATGAAGACTATTACGGAGCAGTTCAGATTTGGGGAGAAATTTATCATTAAATGGCTTTTGGGTAGTAAAAGCTAACACTCAAACAACCACAAAAGCAGAGGTAAATTTCAGTTAGTTTTTTGATAAACTCTGAGAGTTGAGATCTTAAAGTTTTGAGATGTTTTTGATTACAGATAATGCAGGCAGGTGATCAGATATTCATCATGTTTTTCAAAGTAACAATGCAGCCCATAATCTACACAAGTTTTCAGATAGCAGCATATGTGGAGTATGATCCTCCTTTGCAGTATTAAAAAGAATAAAATCTTACTCACTTATGGGGAGAAATGTAAACAGTGAGAAAAACTGACAGAGGCTTGGTTGGGAGGTTTGATCTATCAGGGGCTCTCTAATACCTGAAGCAAGGGCTATTCACAAATATAATTGGAAAAAAATGTGATCTCTGTTGTGGACACATGATATTCTGTTCTCTATTAAAGCTTGATTGGAGCTGAGTTTTCACTTTCACTTGATGGGAAAAGATACTAGGATAAGAAAAAGAATTTACCATACCTTAAGTCCTCAGGCATTCTCAGATGCTCAGGGAATGAACATAGTGTTATACATGAAAGCACAGTAAGACAAAAGTGGTTTGTTGGCTAGCAAGTCTGCTGGTGGTGCGTATGGGTGATCAACTCATATCCTTCTCTCTTTTTCAGCCAAGTCTGTTATGGTCACAGAAAACAATGCTGAAGACACAACTTCTAAAAATATAATTCGATCACAAAGGCACATGTTTCATTTGTTCCATTCAGCCCCTGCTAGCTTGATACATTTTATATATTCTCTGTTAAAAAAATGGAACACAGAAAAGGAGTAGCTTCCTGGAAGATAGTTCCCAGGCTCTGATGAAGCTTCTTATTTTCCAAAAATACCTCACAGAGGAGCACATTCTGAAGCTCTTAGATTAATAAGATGTATCTAATAAAGGTGGATTTTATCGAATTCATGGCACTTTGATAGTGTAAATTGATAAAATGTAGAAAGAGAATCCCATTTGAAGCAAAAGTACTTTTAATAAACACTGTAAAGTCTGGAAATATTGTACTTGCTGAGCCTGAAATAATCAAAATGACATAGCAATATTTGTTACTGATTTAATGTAGTTTCTCCTTATTTTCAAGTTCTCAAATTTAATATGCAAATGATGATAAACATGTAAAATTTTTGGATAAGAAAATGTTTCTGATACAGAGTGCCTTTTAGAATAACCATAAACATTTTACTCATACAATCATAAGGATAGGATCAAAATTTCTACAGCAATTTAACACTAGTTTTAGTTATATTCCAAATGCTTTTGCACACAGAGTGTTAGTATCCTCCAGTTGTGCAGAACTGTAAAATGACTTTTTTAAACTATAAAATGAAAATAAACCTTTTCATTTGTTGCTGTCCTTTACGATACCCATAGATGAAAGGGAATATGTATTTGTCATTATAATAATTTTCATTTCTTATAGCCATGTGGATAATCTAAATCCTTTATTGCAGGCAGAGCTGGCATGTTGCTGGAGAGCCTTCTGTCTAATTCATTTTCCCCTTGAGCATAACATGATGTCAGCTGTGCAACTGTTCAAAACTTGAGCTGTGCTTGAGCTGAATCCCTTTACTTCCTCGTCATCCTTGAAGAGGTTTCAGAAAAAACTCAGTTACCAGTGATATAATTTTACTTGCACTGTGCTACTAGATCTAATCCTGAACTACTGTTCAACTTACTTATTCTGCCCAGAAGATGGTGGGGATAACAATGGGTTGTAAGAAGCCGATTTCCTGCCCTTGGTGCTCTAGACTGTCTGACTCTGGTCTCTCATGTCAGGCTGTACCGATGCAGGCTCTCGTGCAACCCTCTCCAGGCAAGCCAGTGAAGATCTTTATGTTGCAGAGCTGTAAGAATGTTTATAGTTGTATTTACTGAACAGTTTCTGTAGTAATTTTTTTGCTGAATTTAGAAAAGACAGAAAGGGTAAGCAAGTTTCATTTAGCTACAAGAAGTGTACATTATCTGTGGATGGTTTTCTGTGCTGGGTACATTTCTGATCATAAGGTAAAACGCCAGTGAGGATGAATGTGAGGTTGTGAGTCAGCTGAAGAGCCATTCTTGCCCTCAATTCTGCATCATTTCATAATGTGACCTTTTAATCTGTATTACAGAATCTTTATAATTAGAGATAATTTCTTAATGTTTAAAAGAAGTGGGAAAATAATATTCAGAGGAAGAAGCAAGTATGTCTTAAGGCTCTTCTCTGCTAGAGGTAGGAAAAAACAGAATCAGGATTTGGAAATATCAAATAAGATCTGTGCATGCAGGGCTAAAAGTGGATTGGTTAAGGATTTTAAAGAACTGCCTGGCTGTTCTCATACTGAACATGCATGCATGCTTTGAAAGTTGGGATTTGCTACTTGTGAAATATTTTCTTTTTTTCTCAGTATCACTCCGTCTAATAGGTCTACAAGAGATAACTTCAAACTTTGCTGTTTTGAGATAAGGGGATTAAATTTTGCCAAGAAGTTTTCCATCTCTAAGTGTTATTGTCCCAGCTGAAAGCATGGTCAGTCTCATTTTGGTCAGCCTTATGGCCAGCCTTCTTTCTCTTTCTTCCCTCATTTCCTTTCTATTGTAGATGAACACAATAGAAGCTTCATAAAGAGGAAAGTACTTGTAGTATTTAGGGTGGACCAAACACTAATTCAAAGACCAAAGAGGACATTCATACAAATAGCCAGATATAAAAATTATGCTCTTAACTAAAAATACCTATGCTTGTCATAGATGTACCATGTAGCAATAGTCCATGCTAATTCTTCTCCAAGTTCAGTTATTCATTAAAAATAATCACAGATAATCTAAAAATATTTGAAAAACCAAAAATGTAGCAGGCTTCTGTTTATGATACCATCTCAGCTTCTACCTTTCCCTCCCCTTTGTTTCACTTTTCTTATTCCTTTTTTATTACTTTAATTATAGATTGCACCTAGACACCGAACAGTGAAAAATACTGCCTAGAAGCAATAATGGAAGATGGGGGCTGACAGTCTCATTCTCTCAGCAGCTTTGCTAACTGTTTTTCAGATGGCTTTGCTCATTCTGATCAAGGTGTTTGGAGTAGGTGGAATCACTACAGTTTTCTAGAGGTAGATGACTGCAACAGCTGGTTAAAGATATTTTGCTAAACTACTTAGTATTTTTAAGGTATTTAGTTCAAAATTATTTTGGACTTGTCTATGCTGCACTACAGAAAAAAATAGGGGCAAAACCATATTAAGCAACTCTAGAATTATTTTACTAATTCTAAAGAATGCATGAGCATTGAACACTTTGATAAAGGGGACTTGCACAAATCTCTTTTGAGACAAGCTTTGGATTTTGGTACTGATGACTTGCTCAGACTTTTTTCCTTATATAAGTGTGTGTCTTAGCCTCTAATCAAGTGTGGATTCTCATTGACTGTATAAGTAAGTAATGAGGAATCCCTCACATGGAATAAAGACAGGGCTTCTGGCTGCTACAATATATCAGTACGACAGCAGCACAGGAAGAAGACACAGATGTGATTTGGTACAGTCAAGGTAAGTGCAGGGGACACCCAGCTGTTTAGGTCATAAGAAGAACAAGAATATTTCTATAGTAAATAGGACCTTCATCTCTTCCCAGCTAATGATAGAGTTACTTTGATGCATAGGCAATGCTTATATGGGAAAATTAGACATTACAATCATTCTTACCTATTCGTGTACACTCCTACAAGTTTTTGTTCATTCATTTGTAAACAGCTGAATGGTCCCATTGTAGTTGCCACTATGGGAAAAAACATGTGTGAGTTAATTAGAACAAGCTTGGTAAGCCTCAGCTCCTATTGCTATTGCTGCTGTAATCCAAGCAGCAAAAATGCTGGTTTTAGAAGTATTAGTGAGTCAATATTTCAAGTGAAGTTGATGTGATGCTCCTTTTTTTGAAAGATATATAATTATTTTGTTTTCCTTTCTCTTTCTGCTGTGAAGAAAGCATATGTCATTGTGGTTCCCTGTGAGTTCTAACAAGGATCATAGTAAAAATGAAGATTGTGTTAAGTAAATATCTGTTTAGACGAAACCACAGGGAGCCCAGCAACACATATCCTCCAGCACACCAATGGCCATTAGATCACTGCTATTATCAGGTACTGATTATCACTCTTTAGTACTTAAAAAATTTCATTGATTTTTTCCCTTTTTTTTTTACAAATCACCCTAAATGTAATCTTGTTGCCTTTGCAAACCACTAAGAATTAAAAATAAATATTAATAGCATCTTGAATAATACAATAGTATCCAAAACTGTGTCAATTTTTAAGACTGTTGCGTGCAAATAAAAGCTGAAAGATTTTCATACAGGAATTGAAGTATTAACTAATTTAAGATTGCTTAGCTGAAAAGGAAAAGGACTCTGCTTCAGGATAACAGCTGTTTTTACTCTGATGTCAACGTATTTTTCATAGTTTGCAGGACAAAAATTATTGGTTTTTTGCTGTAAGAATTTTGAATAGAGCAAATTGGTGCAGTGTCAGAACTGAGTTTTCTCATCTGCTAAACCACTATGAGATCACTATATAGCACAGGCAAATTTCTTTACCATTTCAGGTTTAATACTTGCCAGAGGTTATTTTGTAAATTAGCTTGTAAAATTAAAAGTTAAACTTATAGATTAAATTTGGAAAGCATTTGTTTGGTGGATCTAGATATATTGGGAGAAGTCAAGAAAGCTTTTTCTCAATGTGAGTGCATTATCAGGCAAACCTATATTGCCCCATGCTGTGGTAGGAAAGCAGATAAGGTCTTTGCCATCTGTTCTGAATGTCCTGAGTTTAATTCTCCATGGGAGTTAGTACATGGTGCTGGTAGGAGGGGAGAAATTCATTTGGGAAACTGTTTATCTTTCCTCTGGAGAAAAAAAAAAATTTAAAAATAATATTATTTTAATCAGAAGATATTTCAATTCATTTCTCTGCTTTCCTGAGGTTTTCCAGTGAACTTTAAACAAACAATTCTTGTAAGAAATAAATTACTACAGGAGACAAGTCTATTAAGAGTACACTTTTATTTTATGGCTTAAAAGTAATGTATAAATATCCTGATTGCATTATAGCCATGTTCATAAATTTTACATGTGTATTACTTTCTAAACCTTAATGATGTTGTGATGATGAAGCCTCCATTCAGACAAAAAAATTAATATTCTGATGTCTGAAAGAGAAAGAGCTAATTGGTGATATACAGCAACTAGGATACTCTTTAAAACCTTTTTTTTTATTTTATTGTTCTACTTATTCCCCAATTAGCAAACAAATTCTCAACCTGTTGGTCAGAAGAAGAGATCTTCTGCTACTTTTCTTCCAAATAACAAACAAATGTAGGACACTATACTCATTGAGTCTTTTCTTATCTTTCGCTACCAAAGACATTTTAAAGAGATGATCACAGACATCAGTCATTTAGGGAAGCTACCACCTGCTGAATCCTTCAGGTGGGTCATGTGAGTGTTGAGTCAAAGCTATGGCAAAGATCCTGCTTTCTTATTGTATTTCTACCTTTATCATTAGGTCTACAGACATATCTTTATGAAATATATGTATGTGATAAAGATTTTGCACATAGGCTCTTTTATAAGAGTGTTCTTCTTTTACAGCCAAAATTAACACAGCCAGATTAATATTAAGCGAAGCTGTTTGTAACAACTAGTTCTCTCTACTGCACTGTCTCAGAGTTTCATGGCTTTGGCTACTGGAATTGATTAGGGGAGGAAGTGGTAATGGTATATGAGCTTATAAGTGATTCTGCCTTGCATATTGATCTTCTCTGACTAGACACCTTCAGAAGAGAGTCGGGAAAATGATGTGGATGAGCAATTGGAGGAACAGGAGATGCAGTTGCAAAGCCCTCTAAGTCCAGTTCCACAGCTGTTTTGTTCAAACTGGGAATACAGAGATCAAAGGAGCTCTGCACTGCTAAACAGGCTCTCTGGAGAGAGGGAAGCAGACAGTGAGGATAGAGGGATGCGAACAGGAATTATGAGTCTGCTGTTCTTGCTGACAGGGGAGGATGTGTGATATGGATGTAGATCCCAGGAGATGTAATATGAAGCAATTGGAGTGCTGCCCCAGCTGCTGGGGAATAGTAAGCTATAGGGAACAATAGAGGGTGAATAGGTGTTGGGCTATTTTAAAATTGTTTTTTTCTTATACATACTTCTAATTGGGTAATTCTTTGATCCAAGAAGGCTGCCTGATACCAGCAGCATAGCTCCTACAGGGCCCAGAAATTAGCTGTAAGCCACCACCACTGGCACTGTCACTGGTAGGAGCTGTCTGCAGGTATAGATATGCTTTTGGGTGGATTGACAGTACAATTGCACTTCAAGGGAAGTGACGGCTCCAATTATGAGGTAGGTTGTAGGGAAATTGAAGTTATTTGGCATAGTTTTCCAGTGGCATTAGAAAGCTTTTCCTTCAGGAGACAGTGAGAAAACATTGCTGAAGAGAGACCTAAAAAGGGAAATTTAAAATCTCCCATTGTACATATATATACACACATAGGTATCAATCTGTTTTCCTTTTACTACATTTTTCATTAATAAATTATCTCTCTTTTCTAGGATTCATGTGTACAGAGTGGCTGAAAAATTTTTACTTTAACAAGATGTTAAAAAGCTCTTAGAATTACATTTTATGGTGTGTTTTCAATGAAATAACATTTTATTATTATTGTGTTTCATCATAAATAAAATATGATAGTTTGGTGATTGTACTAGTATTCAGGTTCACAAATTTACACAATATTTTTGTTTACATTAAAATAAAAAGTCCAGATCCTTGCTGTTAAGAGGCATAAACTGAAATAAAGGACCAATGACCTTATAGTCCAACAGCAGGGTCTGTTCTTGTAATCAGAAATTACTTTGGATAGAAAGACCTTCCACGTGCCAAGAAAACATAAATGTTTTGGTTCCCATCTGGGTTTAAAGTCATGGGATTTATAATACTAACTTACTTAAGTGCTTATAGAAACGTTACCCCTGTGTATTAAAAAATGCAAACAAGGGCCAAATACACTCAAAGTTTAGATATGTCCCTAGGTCTCTTTGATTTCAAGGCAAATTGAGAGCCTGGAGGCTCATGAAAATTTATTTAAACACCTAGTTCAGCTTCAAAAGCTGAAGCCTAAGTTTCAAACTTGCTGCATATCTCTCTCTATAGAATTAATGATAACATTATGGATCTGGGCCTTTGGACAGTTTCACATCTATAACATTAACTACTTGCGAAAGTTAAATATAGTTTATTTTGAGATGGCACAGATATTAGTGCTACTGGGACTTTTTTTTCCCTAGAAAATTTGCCTTTCAATTTTTTCCTGGGTAATTAATTGATTCTTCTAAGTTGACAGGATAAAAAACATGATAGACTTACTTAAAATTACTTAAAAATATTTGAGTAATTTTCAATTTTGAAAACATTTTCCATAATTAGGTTTTGAGCCTGTATGATTTCTGTTATGTGATCTGCCAGTATGGAACTTTATGAATTAAATAAATAGCAACAATTTCATTTGCAATATATTACAATATAGTGTTACTGTAACATAAGATTGAAAAGCTGTAATGTAATTTGCATAACTCAAGAAAAAATCCAATTACTTCAATTAGATTGCCAAGCACCTCTACTTACATTGCTTATATTTGCACAGCTAAGCAAGGCAAAGGATAAAGTAACAGAAGGAAGATGTGGTGGCGTGTGCAGTGTAGCTGTGCGTGCACACCTTTGCAGCCACACTCATAGATGAATTTATTTATACTTTCTTTCATGGCTGATGAGTGTGGAAGCAGGATGTGCTGTAACTAAACAATACTTCTTCAGCTGCCTCAAGATGAGATGGGCAGACCAACTTCACTGTTTGGATGTGGAAGGACTTGGAAATTTTCATAATAAAATTTTCTTATGATTGACTTTAAATAAGAAAACAGGTAGAGATGGCAAGAACATTTGCTGATCAGTTTTGGGACTGGGTTTTTTGAAAAAGCTGTTATCAGTTGCTATTCACAAATCCAATCTCATAAACTGGATCCAATATGACAAATATTTTCAGTTAGAATGAAAATTTTTGAAACATCTAAATTGTTTTGACTGCACATGTAAGAAAGCTAGCTTGAAATTCTCAAGAAAGAGAAGTTCCTCCTCTGAGTGTACATCTGAGTGTTAACATGCCTACCTGGGGTATGTGAAGAGGGTTCACATTGCTCTCTCAGCCTAGTAAGAAGAAAGTTTACCCGCCTTCCGGGCAACTGCCTTAAGTCTGTGGCAGTCAGGCATTTTGAAATGGAGATCTCCTGGGAAGGCATCAGGCTGACGGGAGGAATGATTCTATAGCTGTGTTATAATACGAATAATACCTTATAAAAATGAAACATCTTATCTGTTTCAGTTCTGTGTGTCTGTATTGACGTCAGACCATTTGTCCTTCTGTTCCCTAACTCATCTTGCATGACCTTTTGAATAACAGCAAAAGAATATTGGTACTGCTCCAGTTTTCTGACGTTGACTCAAGTTATTAAAAAGTCTCAGTCAGAAAATAAAAACAATCAGTTGAAATCCTCTCAGATTCTCTTCTGGGAGTCCTATGTGGAATTTAAAAATATTTAACTCTAGGTAGCATAAAGTTTTTTACATATTCTGTAGTTGCTAATCTACTCTGAAGAAGTTCATTCTCCCTGAAAGATGGAATAGCTCATCCTTCTTTCCAGATAGAAAACAGCAGTGCACAGAATAAGACTTTTGAGTCACCTGTACTAGTAAACATTTTATTTTTGCTTTAGTTACTGTCAGATACACAGACTTTCTAGTTCTTCTCATTTCTCTTTATCTATTTTGCCTAGGTTATTAATTTTACGTAGTTTATTTATCTTTCTCCATTTGTAAATGCAGTACTTTCTAAACCACAGTGGAGCAGCTTTGTGCAGAGGTATGAAAACCGCCTGATGGTTGCAATATCCTCCTGGGAGACTGGGGCCTTTTTCCAAATCACACTACTGGAGCATATGATCTGCAAGTAACCTTTGGCTATCAGATATAGCCACAGCCATTTCTGGATGCACTGGTTAGCCTTCTTCCCGACTGACCTCTGCCCAAGTCCCAGCATGTAGAGCAGAAGGCCCAACAGAAAGGCTCTGGCTGGAAAATCACTGTGATATTTGAACTGGAAACTACCTAGAAGCTAAACCTTCCTTCCTTCTGATGGTCATTTGCAAGATATTGCCTGACACCAGTACTCGCCCATTTCATGTTGCAGAGTTGGGCCTTTGCCTTCCCAGATTCCCTCAGCCTGCCCTCCCCCTCAATCCGTAGGCCCTTTTCATGAAATGGCACCAATATATTTATAATTAAAGTCCTCTGTGCTATTCTGGTTTATACAATCAGTGAGGGTCAGTAAGGAGTTTTGAATTTACCAGAATTAGTGCATACATTTTAGCAAGCCATTTGCTGGAAAGGATGGTCAGTACAGTTAGGTCTTCATCCATGCTCTAACCAAAGAGAGGAAACAATCTGGATCTGTTCTTTCCTTGTGAGCTCTGGCTACTATTGATTACTGTGCAGATGAAATACATCCTGATGTCAGCCTCTTTATCCGAATCACTTTACTGTTCTCCGGTTTATTCCAACAAAATAAAACCAAGGCAGGAAGCACCCAAAATAATAGCAGTGTGAGTGCATATCATAGTAGACCAAAAAAATTTTTTGTTGCACATACAGACCTAACAGCAATTCTGATGTTTTTTTGAAACAGGCATTGATAGTATATGATAAAGCTAGCGATAGTGTTTTGTTTGGTAAGATATGTGATTTCAAAGCATGGAAGAGAAGAGATTAAATAAATATACTTTTATTATACAGCCAGCTTTATATAATGGCTTTGTAGTTTATTGGTTTGTGACATGTGGCTCATTTCTGGCACTTTCTTTAGATGCTCCAGGGAGCTGTGTTATCAAATATCCTCATGTATTAATGACAGTTTGTGTCAGTTTAGGTAGGAGCAGATTGAGGAGAGGACCACAATCAGGGCTTGTGACAGCCTGTGTTATATAAACGGAAAGAGTTCAGAAAAAGATAGCTGTTGGATATGAAATAAAACTCATCAAAAGAAACCTGATACAGTAAAGTTCTAGATATTCACAGTTAGAGACCTAAGTGGACAAGAACACAAAACCATCTTGCCCTTTCAATCACAGAACTGTATTATGTAAGTTGTTTCAGCATATACTTCTGCCAGAAAAAAAATAGCTAAAATCTACTATATATTGTTGAGTTGTTTTATTTTCAGGTTTGATGATGGGATTTAGTTGCAAGTTTGGAATTTTATTATTTTCTTTTTATTGCTTGACACAGTGAAGGGGGTTTGCACTGAAAAAACAGTTGTTTGCACTGAAAAGTTCTGATGTCTAGTTGCTAGGATACTGCTTTTTTCCAAGTCTTTTATCAAATACAATGGAATATAATACTGTTTATTTTTTATTCTATCATGGATTTTGCATCAAAACACAGTCATGAAAACTAGTGAAGATTTGTTTAAATTACACTTTTTTATTCTTCCTAAAGCTCTCTTAGCAATTCAAGCTCAGTATCTGAATAGAAAACAGTTGCTGCATTTTAGCCAAAAGTCAGTTGTTTGTTGGCAGACTACATTTCAATATATGAAAAATAATTTGATCTATTTTGTTTGGACAATTTAGTGGCAGAGGTTTTGATAGGTCCCGAGTAAAAAATTTCCTGAGAGATAGGTTCCTTGGAGTGTGGAGGCATTTTTTCTTTAAAGAAATATGACACTGTCTTTCTTGGAGACTGGTATTGTCTCTCGAGTATTTTCTCTTGAGGATCGTACTCTCTGTTTCAGTGCTCTTTCTTTCCATTTCCTGAGTCCCTCTTTCAGCTGATGCTCATTACTTAGTAAAAGGTCACAAAGTCCTATGAGGAGCAGCTGAGGGAGCTGGCATTGTTCAGCTTGGAGAAGAGGAGGCTCAGGTGAGACCTCATCACTCTACAACTACCTGAAAGGAGGCTGTAGTCAGATGGGTATTGGTCTCTTCTCCCAGGCAACCAGCAGTAGGACAGGAGAGCACAGTTTTAAGCTGCACCAGGGGAGGTTTAGAATAAACATTAGGAAGGAGTTCTTTACAGAGAGAGTGATTGGGCACTCCAATGGGCTGTCCAGGGAGGTGGAGAGTTCAGGGTCCCTGGAGGTCTTAAAGAGACTGGATGTGGCACTTAGTGCCATGATCTATTTGACAGGGTGGTGTTGGGTCAATGGACTCGATGAGCTCAGAGGTCTTTTCCAGCCTAGCTGACTCTGTGATTCTGTTTGTATGTACTAGAACTTTATGTAACTCAAATGTGCATTGCATACATCCCACAGTTGCATTTCAAAATTCATATAACCATTTGCTAAGTATTGATTGACTTCAGGAGGAAGAGTTTACAATTTGTGTACATTTATAACATATTTTTTATTAAAGAAAATTGTTTAATTAATTTAAATGCATTGGATGAGTTGAAGTGGTGAATTAAATGTTTTTGTGCTTATCAAAGTATATACAAACAAGCATGACCATAATATAAAATCTCATATGCTTAAGGATAAGTCAAGAGAGTCGAATCATAGAACCACAGAATGGTTGGAGTTGGAAGGGCACTTAAAGATCATCTAGTTCCAACCCCCTTGCCATTGGCAAGAACATCTTCCACTAGACCATGTCGCTCAAGCCCCATCAAACCTGGTCTTGAACACTTCCAGGGATGGAGCATCCACAGCTTCTCTGGGCAACCTGTTCCAGTGCCTCACCATGCCCATTGTAAAAAATTGCATCCTTATATCCAATCTAAACATCTTCTTTCAGTTTAGAACTGTCACCCCCTGTGTTGTCAGCGGTAAAAAGTCTCCATCTGTCACAAGCTTCCTGAGTCTTTACTTCTCCAAGCTGAGCAACTGCATCTCTCTCAGCTTTTCTTCACAGGAAAGGTGCTCCAGTACTCTGATAGTGTTCATGGCCCTGCTCTGGACCTGCTACTAACAAGGAAATTTTCCTTTCTTCCAACCCCTCCACCCCATTTCATTCTGATTTATTCATCATTAAAATGTCTTCTGTGCTTTATGCATAACTAAATATTTGAACTATTTCAGTATTGTATTTCATTTGAATTTGTGTGAGTGCTTTCTAACTAGAATTATAGTTCAGTTACTTCAAAATTCTTCCAAGAACAGTGTCTACACCAGAAAGAGGACCAGGAAAACATCCGTTATTTAGAGGTTTTAGTCCTACTTTGTATCACCAGAAGAATCTTTTAGTAAAACCAGCAGTGCTGAAGTTGATCATTCTTGCTACAGGCCAAATCTGTGCTGCTTCCTATCTGCTACACCACATTAACAAACTCACCTCATACACTGAATGTTTTTGAAAAGTCTATATAAAAGGTTCCATATAGCACTAGCTGAATGAATTACTAAATGCGTATTTATGAATTTTGATCATCTTCTCACTTAGAAAGCCCAGAGTGCTTTGCTATGTATCTTGGGTTTTAGTGAAAATATATAAAAATATGTTACTATTTTGGAAACAGTCCACTGGAATAATGAAGAGATGTAAAAATGCTATGATAAGCTTACTTATCTAACCAGCATAATTTATTTTATGTAAGCAGTCAAATCCTGCATCTTTAACAGCTTGTTTTAACAACTTAATTAAGGTTGGATTTTCTAGCATTTGGATAGCTGTCCAAGTACAATCACGTAAGTCATGACACCACTTTGTTCGCTCTGTGGTCTATACAGCATTCAGACCATGTTAGCACGGGACTTTGTCTAAGCTTGTAAATCCTGCTTGGATGTGCTTCATAGAGGGCTTGAGAGGATCAGATTCTGAATCTCTGAAGAATATTGGGACAAAAAAATCACGTGCAATGCTTGGTCAGAGTGTGAGTGAGCTAGTTCCTGACTGTCCGCATCTGACTGTACATTCCTGGCAGAGTTCAACAAGTAACATCGGAGCTGAAGTCAGAGGAGTACCCAGTGCTATACCACCATTACCCTAAGATGCTGTGTATTAACTGTGTTGCTGGATGCAATTTCTTGTTATAACAGGTAAACATAGATTTTTGGTCTAGCTGTATTTGTTTAATTCTTACAATGTATCTGTACTGCTCTGAATGCTCAGTGCATCTGAAGTCTTGCATGGCATCCATAAACCCAGTGAAGTTCTTTCACATGGAAGGCTTCCTGTCTGCTTTGCTGGCGGTTTTGGTTCTTTGATTCAGCAGGGAAAAGGAAGCAAAACACAAATCAGAATACGACCTGCTATATTTTGTGTCAGAAATGATCTAATACAGGATCAGGCTTTCTGATATGAAAGTCTGTACAGCACTCTAAGAAAAGGTGCCTTGGCAGAACTCACGAAATGGCATTCTAATATGCCCCAAGGCTCAACTGATTTTGGCACATTTTTTCACCATCAGTGCCACATTGCTCTGTTGTGTTGCTGTGCTACTCATTACCCGTGCTTTACCCTAGAAAAACTGTATAGAAGCTGATAAAAATCTTCCTACTTCACAAGAACGTCATGAGCTTTAACTGACAATGTTTGCAAGGTATTCTGTGGAAAAAAAAAAAAAGGATCCTTTAGAAATTAAAAAAATAATGTACCTTTCTTCAGTGAACTCTTTAGCTGTGAGCACCTGAAGTTGCAGTAAGAGCTTGTATTTATATGATTTGTATGTGGACATTTAAACAAGGTATTATTTTCAGTATTGCTGGACGTTATTCTTAAGTTTATAAAGCACTGTGTATGACCTTTACCTTGACAGCTTCAGAGACGTGTTGAACTCCTGTGATGTGCCTGTAAGCTGCAACATAGGGCTCACTTCCCAAGGAAAAGAGTGGTCTTGAGTGCTGTCTGGGCCCTCGCAGTTCAGAGGCTCTCAAAGGACTGAAGGCATCATCAGACTTAGACACGGTTCTTGGAAGAGGACGTCCAAGCACAGATGATGGAAAAACCTCTAGGAGTGAGGAACAAAAGTTTTTGCATCAGTTATGCTCCATTGACTCTTGTTCCCAACATTAACGAGTTCAACAAGAGTTGAGGAACTTGTTCAACATTGCAGTCCCCAGAAGTTTACATTTCAACAAACATAAAATATGAACAAAGGAGACTAACAAAAAGAACAGAGAAAGGAAGGATATGGCTTCAAACAAAAGAAGTTAATATAACTGAAGAAAGAGAGGAAGAGTAAATCCTTTCAATAAGCAATATTAACCACAAAGCCCCAAATGAACACAGGAAAAAAAAGAATAAATGGGAATTATTCATAGAAGCTCACACCCTCCTCCAGAGGTTGCAAACTACTGAATGTGCTGAGGCTCTGAAGCCCCATCTATTCCTACTGTAACCCCAACACTGACTGTAACACTCCTTGTGTCCTGGATGCACTAATGGCATCAGTGTCCCTGAGCAGCCTCACCTAGAACCGCCCACCCCCCACACCCCCTCTGCCCACAGGGCTCCATTTAATGCGGCTTGATTTAAGCTCAGACCTGAGCCTCTAGTCCTTTCTTGAGCTGTATCTGTCTGTCTGTCCATCCCTGCTTCTGTCACTGGACTTCAGACTTGTGCTGCAAGTTGCTAGCCCTACCCCTTCTGATTCATGCTGTATTCTTAGCTCTAGTCATTTCCAGCTGCTCTCTGCTGAAGTGCCTGGATAGGTCCTGTTCCCAGTGCCCTGTTCTTGTCCATGATGTTGATGTGCTCTGCTGCCTGTCCGGTGCTGGGATTGCCCTGGGCTCCTGGTTTGGCACTCCCTGCAGAGCAGCCCTGCCTGTGCTGCTGCCTGACAGCACTAGGCACTAGAGTACTGGTATGTTGAGACAGAAAACGTGTGGCATGATTGTCCTAAATTTGTTTCTCTGTAACAAAACAAAGTGCTTTCCGGACCTAGAATTTCAAAATAATCTCTTACTGTGGGATGGCTGTCAGAGCTTGCAGAGGATTCAACTCTTGGGAACAGAGAATGAGTTTCAGGTCTTCAGCTTCAAATGAAGTTGTACGTATACCAGAGATTTGTGCTGGGGGAGGGGGGAATAACAACCATTCTAGGAGAAATTTAAAAGCTTAATGTATTTAAATTAGAACTCTTACAAAAAGAGTTAAATTTCCTTCAGAATGGAATGGCCATTTTGTGTCCAACTTGACAGAGTACTCAGAAGAGAAATGACAGGGAGCAGGGTCTGTAGGATCTCTATGTTTGTCAGGTAGGCCTTGGGAATATGGATAGGCTCATCAGCATCCCACTGGAGTAAGTAAGCCTGTGGTGGGAATCAGAAGGCAGGATTTCATTAAAATTTAAATATCTCTGGAAAATATATAAACATTAATGGATAGGAAAATTGAGAACTGAATGTTTGAAAAAAGTAGCAGTGTTGTTCTTTGTTTTCTGTTCTTCTACTGGTAAATTTCCTTCCATACCACATAGTAGTAATTGGTATGGTTTCATGTGGGTATTTCTTTAGTTTGGAGTTTTTTGTTATTTTTTAATGTCTTTATTCATAACTCTTGATGGTTACATTTAGAAAACAAAAAACTCTTAGTCATTTAAGAGTTAAGAAATAGAATTGAGACTGTTGAGGCCATTATATTCAATGCCCATGTACATTATAAGATAGTCTTTAATTACATGATCTCATCCTTTGTTTTCCCACAGGACTGCCTCATTCAGTGTGCAGGATGAACAGTGCTTGGAATGAATCAGCACAACACAGTGAAAGAGTCTGTTGTTTGTAAGACTCATCTCAGTTTTGTTGAGGAAGTTGGGATATGTGTTTTGAATGAGTTGGGATGTCAAGAAAAGAAAGGATGGTCTTGCAGCTGAGGAAACTGTATGTTGCCCAAGAATGAGTTTCTGTCACTGTCTTTGCCAAAAATGTGCTGTGAGGTACTGTTTTGGGGGGAAAAAGGCAAAAAGCTTTTCACAGGTATCCATTAACTGTGAACACCTCATTTTCCTAGAAATCTGAGGGCATGGGTCCACATCCTGTACAACCAATATGAAACAAAGTGTGAAGTTCCATGATTACTGTTCATTCTTGCACTTTAGGGAAAGTGTAGCATGCAATCAAATTAAAAGCTGTTTTGCAAGGGGGTTGCATAAATATATCTCGTGCTTCCAAAACACCATATTCTACACTGTCATTTTAGCTATCTGATGCATTAATAACAGTTTTCTGTAAACACTTATCTAACATTTAGTCAACTACTAAATAGAATAGTAGAAAAAATAACTAATAGTAAGTCAGTCTTTGGTATATACGGATATGAAACACTAATGCCAACTACCAAACGTATTGATCACAGGTTTCCTAATTTATTACGACAACTTGTGTTTATCTTTGACACTCAGCTTTATATACTACTACAGTAGCTGCAAACTATCTGTTAAGGGCTTGTTTTCTTTTGCAATCTTTTGAAATAATCCAGTTTCTTTTCTTTGTAAGCGATTCTTTTAAAATCACAATCAAAATGAAACTGGTATACCAACTTTCATGTATTCAGTTTGCATCTAGTCTCTTCTCCATGTATCTCATTGTGGTTACCCCTTTCATTTCCACACTTACTTTTAGACATCAGTTTATTCAATGCTATAGTGATGTGGCCAGAATTAATTTTTCCCTATTCTAGAACAAAGTAGAAGTAATGCAGTTGGCCTCTGTTCCTGCATAACTAGGTGTTATTTCAGAAGGGCCTAATCATTGAAGAGTAGGATCCACACTGTACTTAAAAGTTGGACCGCAAGTTCCAATCTGCCCAGATTAATTATTTCTAAAATGAGAGTATTTCTTCTCTAAATCATATTATCATAAGATCAAAAAAAGATTTTTTTTCTTTCTCTGACATGCTCAAACTCCATCCCTTTCAGCTCGTAAGGGGATTCTTACTTTTCCAAGATGTTATTAGTTTCTAGTCCTTATGATCTGAAGTAACTGAACTGAAAATCACTGTACTGTTTTACAGCAGAAAAACAACCTGAGATTCCCCAAATGTTATTTTTATTTTCTAGGTGATCGATCACTTAGCAAGTACTTTCATTTTTTCTTCACCTATTACATGAAAAAATGTAATGGACATAACAATACTTTAGTAGTTTATAAATATTTCTTTGCATGTGTGCACTTATTCAGTCTGTCATTACTCTGCATCATTTTAGCAGTTTGTTTTAAGAATTTGAATGTTTAAATTTTTTTTTTTTTTTTTTTTAGTAAGAATTTGGATTTTGGATTTACAGCAAACAGGTAAAGGAAGGGATAACAAAAAGTGAGATCAATTTGATGGTTCTGATGGATTCTAATATATTTTAGAGTCATAAAAATATACTTGCTTTTTAAGTAGTTATTCATCATAGAAGAGGTAAAATTATATACTTATATCGGATGTTTTTACTTCAGTTTCTATCCACAGCAGTCAACCTTCGTTTGGGATAATAAAAACTGAGCTTTATGGGAATATTCCAGGATTGAGGAGGGTCCGGATGTGGCTGTGATTGGGAGCATGGAAGTGTGTGTACTTAGCACAAGTACCCTGAGCCACAGCGGAGTCAATCCAGCTGAGTAAGTGAGGCTTCCAGCCAGGGGTACACTCATAAAAGCACAGCTGTGCTGTGTGCCAAGTTGTAAGATGTAGCTTAAATCAAACTCCTCAAAACCAAGAATATTTGGTTTAGAGAGTAGAGAAGGACTTTGAGAAGGCCAGTTAAGTCATAGAGCTTATTCTGTTGAATTCCTGGCTTATAGAACAAACAACTTTGAACCTCACAATAATCTTCTGAATCTTATGTTGGAATCAAATTACAGCCTGAAAAAAAAAAAAGTGTAATTTAGGCTTTGTCTACCTCATCTCCAGCTTCTCTTATTTAGTAAGACCTATGGGCCATTTCCAAATGGTCAGAGCCATCTGTTTCCTTAAAACTTTCTTTGGGTGGACTCTGAGAAGGGCTAGTTTGATTTTTCCTATATCCTGTATCAACTATAGCAGTCTGATGTAATTCAGGTGGAGGACAGTATTTCTAAATCTGTCATGACAATAGAATTGCACTGAAATAAATTAATTCAAAAATAATAGTCAGCTTTTTTGGCCCATTGTTACCCAGAGATGTACAAAAGCAGAGACTGTGATAGATCAGGTGACATCAGCTTTTCCTTAACACTAATATTAGTAGCTAGCCTGGGGATATAGAGAGTACTGTGCAATTCATTACCTTCTTTTTGAATGATCAAATCTCTATGCATGAGAAGGGCTATAAATACTCTCTTTGTTTATTCTGCAGCCCAAGGGCAAATCTATGATAGAGACAAGATTCTGCAGCCTCAGAATTATAGAAAACTCAGTGTTCTGCTGTGCCATTAATAGGAGCTCCTAAGTACTTTTGAGATGACCTAAAAATAAATCAGTGTATCTCTGCAGTGTTATGGACAAAACTTACTTATTAGAGACCTGGTGGGAGAGGGACAGAGAAGAAAAAAATGTATACGTAAACAAATCTTTAGAAGCAACATCTTCTAAAGAGTGTGTATTATGAAAATATGTAGGTAAATATGTAGGTGTGTAGGTAAAACTTAAGTAAATGCCCAGTGTGAAATCCTTGTCTAAATTAAATTCCCTAACTCAAAAATGTTGGTTGTGAGCCAGCCAACACTGAGAAGTCTCTGTAACCAAGATGCTTCTCACTTGTAGTGAACAAGGATAATTCCAGCCTAAATATATTCTGAGGCTACTACTGCAAAATCCCCACAAACTCTTATCTATTTCACTTAGAAATAGATCACCTAAACCTGCCCACAATCAATGGCTGTAAGTAGCACTTGACTTTATCAATAGATAATGGTATAGCACTAATGACAAACCTTGGTTCAAACCCATAATGCAAATGAAAGACTGGGCTACTGTGACCTCCCTGGGACACAGACCCTATCGCTCTTAGACCAAGCAGATATGTTCTCTTTTGAGCTCCCTTTGAAAAGTAGATGGGATTTCTTCCTCTGTTATTCCTTCTGGGTGGTGATGTCAGAATCCCTCTGCCAGCTTTAATGTCATTCTTGAGCAGTTTGTAGACTTTTTTTTCTTGTGTTGGTGCTATTTTTATGTAGTTAATTTGTTTTCCACTACTCTTATAGCAAGTTAACTTACCCCTTCAAATGATTTTGAAGTGCTCTCTTAATAGCCTCTTGGAAGAGAAGCTCTCTGTTTCTCTGATAAAAAGAACGGTCAGGATTGTATGCCCCATTTCAAGTAATGTTCATATGTATTTGAGTTTGTAACAATGACATCAATGTTTCTCTTTTTTTTTTTTTATTGGAAATATCTTGCTTCACAGATGCTTGGATTGCGTTTCTCTTTCGTGGAGGTTGATAATAATTTTGTTTGACTATTTAATTCACATCTTTCTTCAAGCACTCTTTATGCCTGAGTTCCCAAAAACAATTCATGTTTTTACCCTTTTTTTATGATCTTGCACTTTATACAATTCATTTTCATCCAATTACTATTACGTTGGCTCCCAAGGTCACTCACTTCTAGTATGATAGTACAATTCCCTTCTGCATGGATAATTCATCTCAATAACATATTATCAACAGATTTCAGTAGCATACTTTTCTTTTGTATGATAAGTTTATGAATGAAAGTATTAAATAATATTTGCCCTATGGTGGCTTTTTGAGAATTCCACTAGAATTCCACAGTTATCCTCTATAGTCTGTGTAAAGAAAGTAGATTCACAGTATATTTAACATAACTGAATTGTTGCTCCTTTCAACATCTGAGTAACATTTGCAAAGGTTATGTGATATAAACACATGAACCTTGTGTTTATATCATTAAGGATGACATTTATACAGAAAATAACTGGAATAGAAAGGTTTTAAAACTGAAAATGGGTGCATAGAAAAACAATGTAGGTTTTTTCTGTTCATTTACTTTAGTTGCGCCTATGCAATATAGTATTGAATCTCTTAGTCTAAAATGAATGGTAAAATACAAACTGGTAAAATAAAAATTTATCTTTCATGTGGGAAATGACAAATCTGCACATCTTCTTTCTTTGAGAGAAAGAAAAAAAGTTCTCTACAACAATATAAAGCAATGCTGACACCTACAGAGAATGTATGTAAATATCAACTTAGAATTTGCATTTTCTGAGAATTTCCAGAATTATTGGGTAAAAGAACAAGTGATTTAAAGGAAACTCTTAAAACTGTTAAGAAAAAAACAAATCTTTATTTTCTGCTTAGGTCTTTGGTAAATCAGATAAAACTTTAAATACAAACCATATGCTTTTAAAAGTATAAAATTTACTTCTAGTAATGTACTTTTCCAACTCCATAAAAATATTTTTAAACATATTGATTCATGCAGCAGTGAAGGACCCAATAGCTATGAACCAAGCCATCAGCATGATGCACATTGCTGGACAGAATCCGGTTTACTGCCTCTGATGGACTGTTTGCCCTTCCCTCCCTCCTGTGACACAACAGGATTATATTAGTATTACAGGTTTGCAGCTTCTCTGTTCAGCCAAACAGGCCTATAAAAACTTTTGTGTAATAGGTTGCCCATATGTGGAGCAAAGTTAAAAAAAATCAGCCTAACAGATTGAGGAGAGATTTTTGTAGAAGAGACACAGCTCTTGTACTATTTGCTCACTAATGTACTATTATGGGTTACGCAAGCTGTGATATCCATCACATTGCTGAAGAAAGGTGGACTTCTTTTTTTCCTTAGAGGCATATAATAGGTGTTTCAAATACATAAAAGAAGTATAACTAACAATGAATTCTCTGCACTAGTTATTTTCTCAGAGGCAATTGATAGGCTTGACAGTATGTTGCTTAAAGTAGTGATTTAGCAAAGTGACCAACAGATAGGAGGCACTAAACCATGTAAAAAAAAAAAAAATTGGAAAAACGGGAGATGGCAATTGCAGGCTCATCTAACATTCATGTTATCCACGCTCCCATTATGCAAACATCTGGGAGAATTTCAAACATCTGGGAGAATTTCAACTCCCAAAGAAAATTGTTTAAGTGAGTTCAAAGTAGGTTTTAAAATGTGAACTGCTGCAGATCTTTGAACTTTTTGGTTTTGTTTCCAAGTATGATATGGACCAACTCAACTTGTAAGCAAATGGAAACTTCTAGCAAGTCTGAATGACTAGATGGCTTGACTTTGGATTTAGTGGGTTTTAGGAAGCTACAAACCCGAAGGCAATACTATTCATAAAAGGCAAGCCATAATTATTTTGGTATAAAAGTCTGGATAAAATCCTCTCATTCTAGGCCTCTATTGTTTCTTTGGAAATGAAAATATCACAAGATATTAATATGTGTCTTTGAAAACCAGGTACGTTTCATATCCTGGAATCTTTTCATCTGATAGATAGCAGTGCTTCACCAGTCAAGTTGTCAAGATCTTTCCATTGAAAAAGTGATCTATTTGGACTAGTTAATGTGTATTATAATTTCTGTTGAATGATCAAAATATTAAAGTTCTTACATGTTTATTTTTAGCATTAGGTAGAATTGCTTGCATGTTTTATTCATAAATGGTAGTAACTAAAACAGCAGACTTGCCCCTCTCATACTGTAATAATGGCCCTAAAAGTGGGTGTACAGTATGTCTAAGCGCAGAAAACAGTTTGATATATAACATAGTCTGTATATTCAAACATATTCTGATGCATGTATATGAATACCAAGTTGATCTTAGTTGAGGGAACTGAACCAAGTTAAGAAATACCCTTTCCTCTTCAATAATTGTGTGTTTACATTCTCAGATTTTAATTCATGTATGTGTTTAGAACAGAATCAATCATTGTTTTAAACTCCATTGTTCTGGTGGATCTGAGCATGATGACAACAGCAAAAATTTTGAATGCTGTGAGACTAACTTCTCACCGATGTTTTCCTAACACCAGTGGGTAAACAAATACTGATAGTAGTTATTTGCAAAAGCTTAGGCTTTACGTGTACATAGTTAAGTAGAAGTGTAGCCAGTAATCTTATTTCTTTCTCTTTTTGGGGTAGTATGTAGAAGACTTGTGCCTCTCCCTCCATTGCCTTGAGAGTTTACAGCAGCTCTGTGTCTGAAGTTGCAACACAATCAGCGCATTGTTTCGAAGCGACCAAAGGCAACGCGTTGTTATGTTTTTATAGTAGCTTTCAGTCAGTTGACGGGGGAAACGGAAATCCCTAGAGAGATGTTTTGCCCGCGACCTGGAAATAGCGGGTGGCTGGCGGGAGCCCGCCGGCGCTGGCGGCCCCGGGCCGGCGGGCCACAGGCGGGGGCAGGGTGGCTGCTGCCCTCCCGCCCGCCCCGGCTCTCACTAGGGGTCGCAGGATGCCAAAAAATCACAACTGGATGCCAGACGTCTGCACGTTACCTTCCATGCCATGGCTTGCAAGCTGGGCAAACTGTGGGGAAAACACTCAAGTGTCGAGACGATGGGGCCGCGCACTGCGGGTGCTCTGATTGCTTGGTAAAACCCAAGTTTGCTCAGGACAGGAGGGTTGAGTCTGGGAAGAAGACCACATCTAATTATTGTTAACTGCAAGTGTTGGGTAATCTGTAAGAAAGGCCTAATGCTGGTACAGGTGAGATTGGTTTTGTTGCAGAGCTTAACCTGGATATTAACTGGAGACTTGGTCAGGCAGTACTTTCTATACTATGTTGAATAAATACTCACTGTTAAAAATTCGTAATAAATTTTATTTATAAGTACTAGTCTCTTCTTTCACTGCTTCTGGTGCTTTATTACTTCTTTAACAAACTACCTTATAAACTCAATTATGTCTATGCTGCCTGAAGGATTACATTAAAATTGAGGCTACATCAACATGATTCCCTGTTAAAGTTCTGATACTACAATATAATCACAGGTTGGGTTTCAGAAGAGAGTTTTCCCATCTAGTTTGCCATCGCTTTTTAAAGCAAAACTCAGGTGTGTTCCTATGTCTCTATTTCCCAAACAAACAAATATTCTGTTCCTGTGGTGACACTGAGGTGAGAAGTTAGAGAAAGAAATGTAACAAGTGATAACAATCAAAGATCCAAATTTAGTCATGGAGGCAACTGGCAAACTGATCTGTTCATTAAAGTAAAGGAAACTTGCATAGGAGTAGAGACTCATTACAAATACATCAAGCAACCATATTCAGAGTCAAATGAAATACGCAAATATTAAAAACTGTATTCAATAAATAATTTGATATCTGACACCAAATGAAATAAATTCTTATAAAGATAAGAATAAAAATGAACAAGTGCTAACTGTTCATAAAAATGAACAAAATTGACAATATCAATTTCTAAAGAGAGTTGAGTGACAAAGTAATAGCTTTCAGCACATTTTGGTCACCACAATATAAGAAAGATATGAAGCTATTAGAGAACATCCAAACGAGAGCAATGAAGATGGTGAAGGGCCTTGAGGGGAAGCCATATGAGGAGCAGCTGAGGTCACTTAGTCTGTTCAGCCTAAAAAAGAGGAGACTGAGGGGAGACTTCATTGCAGTCTACAACTTCCTAGTGAGGAGAAGTGGAGAGGCAAACACTGATCTCTCCTCTGTGGTGACCAGTGACGGGACTTGAGGAAATGGCCTGAAGTTGTGTCAGGGGAGGTTTAGGCTGGATATTAGGAAAATGTTCTTCACCCAGAGGGTGGTTGGGCACTAGAACAGGCTCCCCAGGGAAGTGGTCACAGCACCAAGCCTGGCAGAGTTCAGGAAGCGTTTGGATGATATTCTCAGGCACATGGTGAGATTCTTGGGGATGGTCCTGTGCAGGGCCAGGAGTTGGACTCGATGATCCTTGTGGGTCCTTTCCAACTCAGCACATTCTGTGATTTATATGAACATACAGAGAGAAGAAAATAGGTTTAGGGAGGAGCAAAAGTAGTAGTAGAAGAGTTTCTTTCAAACTGAAGACTGTTTGAATCATTTAGAAGTCATGATCTATCACTTTAGTATAGCTTAGTCTTAAAACAGGAAAATTTCTGACTGATTTCCCTACTAGCATTTTGTGCAAAATTTGAGTGTTTCTATTACAAATTTTTCTAGTAAAAGGATTTGATAATATGTCTTGTTGCATTTATCTGAAATGTCTGTCCTGCAAACTGCTATTCATGTCACTCACAGAAAAAGAGAATCCACACAAACGCAAATTTGGCTATGGCAGATGGAGCGAGGAGGTTTTTAGATGTTGGGATGTGCACTTTTCCAGATCCTGGAATTAGTCTGTGCTCTCAGACTTTAATTTGGGTCTTTTATATTGTGAGTATGTGTGTGTACACATATATTTGCCCACAATTGCCAATAACTATATCTAGTCAGTTGTCTGTGACACCTCTGGTATTGCAAATTTTATAGCTTTGAGGTGAGGGGTTAAAAAATTACTTGCAAGAGCTTAGTACTCTAATTGTGCTGAAGGAATATTGGATTGAAATGGCTGCAAGTTTAGCTTGAATTGTAAAGCATATGTATATATGTGTAATAACTGTAAAATATTGACTATTTACAGCAAATAGTTTGTGTCTGCACAAAACTATCACCTTTGTGAGTGAAAGAGCATTCATCTTTAAAATATAATATAATCCCTGAATTCTCCAGACAGAGCTTATTAATTATTGCTGCATGGTGCATCAGTGCCTTCTGTCAAAAGAAGCTTTTGCGGGAAAATGTTCTATTGTAGTAAAGAAGATTTGACAACAAGCACAGTACAGATAATTTTGGAGAGAGCTGGATAATGTGGATGCAATTAGGTTTGCCATAGACATCCTATGACACTGAAGATTAGAAAAAGGTACTAAATAAGACACCTTAGGTGTATGAGGTGGTGGTTTATGTTTTGTTTTGGTTTTGGTTTTTTTTGTTTGTTTGGGTTTTTTTCTTTTTTCTGTTTTTTTTTGTGGGTTTTTTTCATAGCTGCGCCATAAAATTCAGTGGGTATCATGCTATCTGTAGCTACCTGTATTAATGAAATATATGTTAGACAGTGTTAAAAAGGGTAAAAGTTCTGTGCTGTGTAGAGAACTTATGTTACTATTACCACAAATAAAACAATGCTAATAACTACAGGGCAATATTTCTGTCATTGATAGTTCTTGTATCATAGTTTCATACTGCTTTCTGTAAGACAATTGCTGTTCTTCCTCCCAGCTGCTGGTGATAGGCCTTATTTATTTTCACTGATCCAGAGTTAGAAATATACATTGTGTCTATGTAGAATACCAATTATGGTAGGGTTCCTCTATATGCTTTGATTCCTTACCTCCACTCTCAGCGTTACATGTTTTCTGTGGTAAGTGCCAGAGATAAGTGACAAATTACAACCTAAACTAAATCAGAGGTTTTTCATCTGAGAGGC
This sequence comes from Cephalopterus ornatus, assembly GCA_013396775.1. Classification (NCBI taxonomy): domain Eukaryota; kingdom Metazoa; phylum Chordata; class Aves; order Passeriformes; family Cotingidae; genus Cephalopterus; species Cephalopterus ornatus. Next base: position 190,335 of record VZRE01005071.1, read on the forward strand.
ACGTAACTCAAAACCGTGAATCCTGTTCAGCAAGGTGCTGAGCTGCTCCATCTTCTAGAACTGAATGGAAGATCAAAATGCTCAGCAGTCACGATCAGGCTCACTAGGGGCTTTTTTCTGTCAAAAATCATCCACTGACTCTCAGCTATGTGACAGTATGCTGAATACTGGAGGGTAAGATTAACCCTCTACACCTAGTCAGTCTAATAACAATTGTCACTTCATGGAAGAATAGGTCTAGGAATAGTAATATCATTGTTATAGTTTATTACACTTCCATTATCATATAATTGCCAAAGAAACTATTTTCACCAGGTACCAATGTCTAGAATGATGACTGAAAAGTGACCCTGATCAGCTCTGATGCAAGTCAAACACAAGTTTGCTGTCAACTTTGACAAGGAGCAGCCTCTTACGAAGTTGAGAACTGAATCCTGAATGCTTTATCAACTTGTAAAAGTAAACTGCAAACTCCAAAACAAACAGTTTTTAGCTGGGTTTTTTTGCATGTTAGACAAAAAAGTAAACCAAACAAAATCAAGTTGGCAAACATTTAGATGCCAGTTTTTCATCTGGCAGCTTCTATCTATATTCTGAAGAACTGCAAGCTAAGCTTTGCTAAGCTCAAAGCTCATAGACTTTGTTTTTTAATTAAGAGAAGGTCAGGATGCCTCCTAATATTTGGAATGCAGCAGTTTTTAGATAAGCGAATATTTAATATGACCTCTTACACTATCCTCCTATACCTTCTAGCTTTGAACATTGCTTTAACAATTAAGCTCTTCTGGTCTTGTGTTTAAATAGCTGTCCACAGCTACTGCAAATTGATTTATTGCTTGATGAGGATCAGGGATGCTGAGCAAACACAGAACAGTTTCTAATTTAAGTTGTGCACCACTGGTTTTGTTGTTGTTGCTTGATTACTTGTTTTAACATCAGTACATGTTATCAATGTAGTTTTGCTCTTCTGCAGTTTTTAGAGTATTAAAAATGGAGAGGGCATAACACAAATCATGTTATAAACACAGTCTGGTTGGGGATCTAATATCAAAATTCCTTGACACTATCTGCTGGTAGATATTGTTTAAGTTGCTTATACACCTTAATTGTGAAAATCTGATATAACATTTTCCGTGCTAGTATCTGCTACAAGCTGCTTTTCAGTTTTAAATTTTTCTTCATCAACCTTCCTTTTAGAAAGTTAGCTTAAATTATCCAAGTATTTGAGAATGAAACTTGCAAATAGATGGGTTTGATCCTAATTAAAAATCATAGCAGTATTTTTGGACGGGCTTCAGTACGGTCAGCCTGTAGGAAATGTAGTTAAATCTTGACCAGAATAGAAAGAAGGAGAGTATCAGTCCTTATGTCAAGGGATATATCCCTTTTTACCTTTAACAAAGTCAGCCTTGAATACATGCAGTTTTAGCAGCTCTCTCACCCGAGCGTCTCATCTCCAGTGATATATTACATGAGAATTTTGAGCCGTGCCTTGCTTGGATCTGGAATTTAATTGAGAAGTAATGATTTCAGGTGCTTAATTCACCTCAATTGTATCTGTAGGATGGGGAGAGGAAGGTTGTCTCACTTGTATAGATGGGGAAGAAGGACCGATCTTGCAGCATGATAAAGTCAGCACAAAGCTCCTGAGAAATAACGTGGGCTGTGATTAGGAGAAATCAGCAATGGGAATGGCGGATATATTTTAGGACAATGAAATTTTTTGCATAAGGAAACCAGGCCTGAGAAGTAACCAAGTGAAGAGATGGATGGAGGGTAGCAGACAAGCAAAAACTGCCTGAACATCAGCGTAAGGGCTGGAGCGAGAACAACTCTGTAACTGGGAAACAACGTCAAGGAGCAAGACCAACTTTGTGGTGCACACCTGGAGTAGAGAACAGACAAGGAAGGTGCACGTCAACATAAGTAAAAGTTATATTGGGTGAGAAGATATAAGAGAAAGATCAACTAAATAAAGGGAGTGAAAACAACTACAACAACAAAGAACTCTGCATAGCTGAAGATGAATATGAGAGTGAGAAGTCCCAGAACAAAATTAAAGAAAAGTGCAACTAGGGCAGCTGGAACTGGGATACGAATCAAACACTAGCATTAACTGGATAAAAAAACAAAAGTGGGATGAACAGCCAAGACTGAAGAGGCAATGAAGACAGGCTTGAAATAAAAAGCCAAGATAAGGCAAAGCATGGACATGGGAAGCAAGGAGATGGGAGTTTGCTATTTAAAAAACACCCTCTCCCAGAGTTTGGAAGGGATCCCAAAATTCCCTCTTCTGCCACTAATAACCATGAAATCCAGTGGTGAAGACAGATACATCTTTTCAAATGCTGGGCCAAATGCTGCACTACCTATTCATGTTAACAGGTCCTGTGCTGAGGAGCCGAAGATTCAAAACACTGGATGAATTATGTGAGTATTGTTTAAGGATGGGGCTGTTGCAGGCAGGAGCCTGGTCATCCTTATTCAAGAAACTGAAGGAAGCACTAAAGAAAAAGAATTATGGGAAGAGAGGCAGTGTCCAAAGTCTCGAGAGAGCTGAATAGTCCACAATTTGTGTCTTAGTCCTTGCCTCTGCCAGCAAGTTCCTTGATAAAGCTGGTTCAAGGCTTTCAAATTGTACTTCTTGCTAAATATTTGTTTCTCATTTTCAGATGCCTGAAAACTCCAGTTTGATTAGAGGTAGTCAGATAGTCAGTGAGTGATATTACTGCAACTGAAAGCAGTAGGAACCAGGCCTTGAAGAAATAAGCTTTTCTATAGTGCCAAGTCCTGACAGGTCTACAAAATATCAAACCAGGCAATCTATAACAGTTTTCCAAATGTAATATTCATATCCTGTCACAATATCCCCTCATCTGAGGGGTGTATTATGAAACTAAAATAGTTAATATTTTTGAAGCCCCTAAATACTGTAGCAACAAGCTCCATAAAATGCCATGAGGAAATTAATAACTGTATTCAGAGTAGGATCTGAATAAATGTGTAATGAATAAAGCATGGGGCATACTTTCAAAAATAAAGCAGAAAACAACATTGAAGGCTTTTTGTTAATTAAGCACAGAGGTCTGTAGAAAAAATTGTATGCAAACATGCAATGAACAACTTTCATAAGACATGAGTACATGTGGGAGAGAAGGGAGAAATAAGGTTTCTCAGGTGAGCTCACTGCTGTTAAGATCATGAGTGCTTGATTTTTAACTTCAAATTTTTAATTTTAGTTTATATAATTTACTCAGTATACCTTTATGACTGCATATATGTATATTTCTTACTGTAAACAGTTTATTTGATACCATGCGCTTTCAGCCTCACTATTTCCCTACAGAATAATCCCTTGGAGAATGGGAAAATGCTTAAACATAACTTCAGCTGTTTCAGAAGTGCTCTAGGCACCTCAGAGACAGAGAATCTGTTTATCAGGAGATAAAGCAGGAAGGTAACCAGCTCCCGCAGAACTTCTCTGTTTTAGCCTCCTGAAAAATCCCATGAGTCCTCGTCCCAAGGAGCTGACCCACCGTGGTCTTCAGCCTTCAAAGCCTTAGGCATGTGCTGAGCTTGATGTTTGTGAATAAGCCCATTGTGTCCACCCACCTAAAACTCCACACTAGATGGAGGCCTAGTCAGGAGACAGATAGCCAAAGAATGAGGAGGAGGTGTGAGCAATGATATTTCAGATGAATTTTTTTTGGTTCTGTGATTGTGTTTGTCTTTTGTACATACTTGTCCTTTTTTAAAAAAGTTTTTTGATTTGCTTTTTTGGGTATGTTTTGGTTTGGTAGGGGTTTTTTTGGTTTGGGTTTTTTTTTTTTTTTTGGAGGGTGGGCTGTATTTTTTGTGAGTATGTGTAGGAAGAGCTGGAAAGCCTCCAGCTTTCTGGATTAAAAAAACCAAACAAACAAAAAAACACAAACAAAAAACCGAAACCATCACCACCACTTTTAACGTAAATGCATTTACCATCATCTGTGTCCCTATAATATATCAGCAAATCAGGAAATTTAAAGGAAAAGGGAAAATGCTTGGAGCTTTGTTGTTGCTGTTGTTGTGTTCCTTTGGTTGGTTTCCTTCCAGCTTAAGCATTCTGTCTTCCTGGCTATGTGTTCGTTTCTTTGGAAACGGCTGTAGGATGGATTTTTGATTGACTGTGTTGTCAGATGGATTATCAGAGTTGTGAGCTTTTTGGAACGGTAGACATGAATGTGTGATAAGAAAAAATATTTTATACTTAAAATGTTTCAAAATTTTGCATCATGAAAGAAGCTAAGGTGAATAATTAACAGGTTAATTAAGGAAAAAGGGGTTTTTTTAATGTGAAACAGTTGGGTTACTAGGAAAAAAATTCTCTTAATATGAGGAGAGCTTTTTGCTAATGTGACTGATGGCAATATTAATACCTAAGCAATGTAGAATAGTTTCTGCAGAGCTGCAATGCTTATTTTGAATAGTAATTCTAATGTGTAGCTGCTCTAGATTACGAGCAGAAAACAGCTTTTACACTGGCCTATACACACATTTATTTGTTACAGCACTTATGTGCCCAGATTTCTGCATGACTCCCATCTAGCATTTCTGAATTTGTTTCCTGTCTTAGTCAGGGCTCTGCATGGCCAGCTGTCTTCAAGACTGTGAGCACTTGATGCTGCTTTGCCAGTGCTGATGATGCTGAGGTCGGGGGCAGATTGAGGCTGGGGGTGACGTCAGTGGCTACCTTGCTGGGAGAGTTAATCTCCTGCTGGAGAGGCTATAATAATCTCCTCACTTGGGAGACTGGCATGTTGAGGATTGCATGTTGTACATTCCTTTACTAGGGCTGTAAAGCAATCAGCAAAGTCAGTGTTTCTAAGGCTCTATTGACAAACATGTTCTTGCTAGGCAGAGATTGTTTCTTTCAGGGATGGGGGTGCATAGGCACACAAAAGAAAATTAAATTTTTAAAGGTGTGCACATATGAAACAAGACCAAGTAAAATAACCACACCTGGTTTTGGAGGTCCACTATATCAAATGAGCATGTAATTTATAACACTGCAAGATAAACGGTCTCCTTTGTGGACATTAAAAAATAACAGAAACTAGATTTCAGATTGGATCAGACTGGTTTCTTTACCAAAACACAGCCCACCAAACCATGACACTGTGCAAGCAGATATAGTCATCAACTCCAACACTGCTCTGATGAATTGACAAGGAAGGGTCTCTACTTGGAGTCAGTGTCTGAGGTGGCTGGTCACAGAAAGTACATTGAGGAAGAGAGGAAAGGAGCAGACCACAAGTTTCTCAAGCTTTTCTGTCATCTGGTGTGTGGTGCTTTTTGTGGGCCTTATGACACTCAAGAAACTGAACTGCTGGGACAGAGAAGAGTGATTCTTTAGGCTGCACCTTTCCAGTGGCAGCTACTCATGCCTTGGCTTTCAACTCTGAAGCAACACGACTGAGTTAGGAGTAACATGGACACGATGTGGATGCCAAAAATGCGAGGAAGCACAACACATGGATGCTTCAAAGACAGTGATGCTACTCGGTGCCAGACTCCTTAATATGCTCTATTATTAAACTGTTATTAGCTCTGCCTTAACTGACCTTTCCAGTTTTAATGGCATGACCTGCTGAGAGTGCCTATCTATAGCAACACTAACCCTTCATTCGCAGAACGGCAGGGGCAGACACACCGTCTCTGGGCAGGCAGTACACTTTTTGTCAGTTGAAAAGAGGCTTTGCGCCTTGCTCTTCCCACCTCTCCTCCCCACAATCCCCCATCTCCTTCCCCTGCGCTCCCCGTTTTTGGGAGCAGCTAGGTCTTGATAGCGGCGATAGAAACTTGTGCCCAGCTCATGGATAGCTGCGATAGCAGGCTGTGCCTACCCGGAGTTTGCGTAACTGCTTTCACCGTGCCCCTCCCGCCCCCGCGGCACCTGGGGCGGTCCGCGCCCGCGGAGCCAAGGGGCGCGCCGCCGGCTCTGCCTGCGCTCCTGGCACAGGCAGGGGAAGGGACTATCTCCGGATTTCCACCCCTGCCACAGAGGGAAGGTTACCGGGAAGTGCTGCGAAGAGAGCGAGCTTGTGCGGGCTCGGAAGTGAGAGAAAGACGCAGTCACTTCTCCGCGGCAGCCCTTTCAAAAGTCCGTGTTAAATCTGACACCCCGGCGAAATGGGAGCAGAAGAAACACCCCCCTACCCACCCCTCGTCGTCCCCCCCGCCCTTTTCCATGGAAACTCGTAAAAGGAGGAGGAGTAGAGTTTGCTACGGAAAAGTCTCACCTTGGTCTGAAACAATTTCAGGCGCTTCTGCGGGATCGGAGCTGCCCTTCTCGAGTGAGAGGGGGAGGCAGGCAGGCAGATCTCTTAACTACCTATATACATTTCCTCCCCATCCGCTTGATCTTGTTTTATTCGAGCAGCACGTATCTCCACCCCTCCTCCCCCTCCCTCTCCAGGTTGATCGGCTGAAATGAGGCTTTGCGCGCTTATCCCTTCTCGGGCTTTAAAACAAAACCCGGCCCCGCGCAGCCGGCGGCGGCTCGGGGCGCCTCGGCGCTGAAGCGCGGCGGGGCCGGGCGAGGCGAGGCGAGGCGAGGCAGGACACCGCGGAGCGGGGCGGCGGCTCCCGCGGAAACTTCGCTTGGAAAATAAACCTCCACCACTCTCCTGGAGATCCACGTGAGAGCAGGAAAACGCGACTGCAAGATCTCCGCGCTGCTGCTGCATGCTACGATTTTACTTTTTGTTTGCATTGATTTTTTCTGTTTGTTTGTTTATTCTTACTTTCATTTTGGAACCGGTTCCCGGTTGCTTGGCTGAACTTCTGGAGACCAATGGACCTTTTATATTGCCTTCCTCTGTTTTAAACAAACTGTGGGCGCTTAAACTTTTCTCTTTCCCCCTCCCCCTCGCTCCTTAACCCCCACCCTTCAGCTCATGGGGCTAACACTGCAAAGCAGCCGCAGCAGAGGGGGAATACACAGACACTGATTTATTTTTCAGTCTCTTAAATTGTAGTTAATTCTTCTCAACGTCCTTCTCATCACCCCTTCTCTCGCTCTTTTTTGGCTGTCGATCTGTGCATTGTTTAATCTGATCTCGATCCTTTTGTTGTTGTTGTTTAAATGCCATGCACTACTTATCTAGAGAGAAAGCTATATGGAGATAGAGGCGTATAGTGAATGCGCGTGTTTCCATAAGACACACTATCAAGGGAGCAGATCAGAAGCAGCCCGGATCCTGACCCTGACTGTATGAATAAGTAAGCAGGATGCTGACGACTGTGTGTTAGTTGCCTGTAAGGTTTTCGTAAGTTAAAGGGGGACGGAGGAGGGGGGGACAGACCAGAGACAGAGCTTAGAGTGTTTGTGCAGAGGGGGGCGAAGCTCTGACACTTTGCTCCCTCCAGCATAGCTGCTGCCTCCCATCACTAGAGCTCCGCGGTTTGCTGTAGTGCACCCTCCCTCCCCCACCCCGTCCGCTCCCTTTTCTTTCCTT